>DWHP01006077.1:0-11589 GCA_018247895.1 Parnassius honrathi | reverse complement strand
CGCGCATAGTGTGAACGAGTGGCGCGGGAAAGTGGAGGCGAAATTAGAATTTGAGCTGAGGTAGTATAGGCCCGCGACAAGTAAAAGGTGGGCGAGACTGTTATATTTTCTATATTTTTCTAACTGTTGTTTTAAACTGTTATAATATATTATAACAGTTTTAAATATTACATTGTACACTTGGTTAGTTCAGTTTAGTTGTCGGCTGTGTTAGCGTTTTGCTGAATGCTGTTATAACGATTATAAATATTATGATGAAAGATTATTACGATTATAAATACAATAAGACTAAAAAAAATATTTTTAAGTTGTATTAGCATCATTTGAGTGTTTCATGTTTTAAAAGAGAATCCTTTAAAATATGTATGTTAAGTTCAATGAACTTCCCTTCCTACTTTTTACTGAATTAGGACTGTTTGAATGTATGTTAAGCTGTATAATTATTGTATCTGTTATAATTATTTACTCATATCTTCAAACATTTTAAGAAAAAATAACTCATTTAGGCGCAGTTAGAACTTCATTGATGTTATGTACATTTTGATTGAATTTTTACATTTTTTACATTATTTATACCGTGGTCAAAATTTTAGTAAGTTACAATTATTTACATTTTTTTTCAGTTACTGTTCAAAAACATTATTTAGCTTACTTTTGACGAAGTAATCCTTGTGAGTCTATACGATATTAAATTTCCACTTTTCGAAAAAGCTCTCTCACATGGCACAAAAGTAACCACGATATTGCATGATTTGATGAAATTAGGTACAGAGTCAGGTACAAGGCTTTACCTTCTCGCCACCAATTTTAAGGGCATTCTGCACGGGAAATTATGCCTTCTTTCGTGTACATGTCTATTTCTTCTAATCCCTTAGTACTAGCGCATTTCGGCCTCTTTATAGCTTGGACCTTTTTGTCAAATTCGAGCCAAATGGAGAGTGAGCTTTCTTCCACGTGCGAGTTCTGGACATCCGGTTTTCCCACATCATCATCGTCTGCAGCAAGTGCTATAGCTTCCTCGTTTAAAATGCATTTTATGGTTACTAAGGCATCCTTGTCCTTAAATGCATGCTGTTTGAAGCATGGGTCCAAAGAGGTGCATAAACCAATAGCTTCATTGCGTTAAATATACTACAATCGGGAACTCAGACTCGTCTTCATTGTAGAGATCAATTTTTTGACTAGTGCATAAAATTCTTTGCCTGAGTGACTCCATAAAAGGGTTTTAAAACCTCTAAAAGTTGTTCTACGCATTTCCATTCTTCTAGTGGTATTATGGGGAGATTGGCAGCTAAATTGGGGATCGTAGCCCTTGGCGCTTCCTGCAGCTCGACGAAACGTTGTAATATTAAATAAACAGAATTCCAACGAGTGGGTACCGATATCTTCACCGCCTTGGCACTTCCTTGAGGAACATTCTGTGCATTTATTTGATATTTTAACAGTTATTCCTTCGCTTGTGAACTTCGTTTAAAATGAGCCACAACTTTTTGTACCTTTGTTATTGTGGATACTTTTTCAGATAAAACTTCTTGAGCTATAAGGTTCAACTTATGAGTGTAACATCCAAAATGATCACACTGTAGTTCGTTCGCAGCGTTCACCATATTACTAGCATTGTCAGGGACTAAAAAGTACACCTTTTTTTATGTCCAAAGACTCTGTTATATTTTTTAATTCTTGTGATATATTAGCACTGGTATGAGATCCTCCTAGAGCACTGCACTGTATTAATACTGACGTAAACTCCAATGTTTCGGTATGGATAAAGTGGCCAGTAACAGCTATATAAGCGTCCATGTTTCTTGACGTCCAGCAATCTACAGTCAAGCAGATAGTTTTGCGGAAATTGTTCAGCTTATTTTTTACTTCAAATAGCTTGTTTTCATATTCAGCTGTCAACAATCTATTTGAGAGGATTTTACGACTGGGAATCTCATAATTCGGATTTAGCGCTTGGCTGTCTGCCCGGAATCCTTCGTCGTTTACAATGTCTAGGGGCTGAAAATCTTTAGTAATCATATTCAACAAGCAATTATCTATATGAGATTTCTCATTAGACCCGAGTTTATTCGGTATATACGAGGACATCATTCTTTGAGTTTTCCTTAGTGGACCATCATTTGACACCGAGTTGACATGTTGATTACTTACTGCTATCGCAACTAGGTCGAAGGAGTAGGTAAAGAAGATGTAGTCGAGTGCACTGAAGTGGTTTTTGGTACTGAGGGAAGGTTTGTTACCATGAGTTCTACCGCCACCATGTATGCTACTTTCATCACCATGCAAAATTATACTCCTGTTTAAATTACCAGATGACATCCTTTCAGATTCCGAAAGGCAAAACTCTTCATACACCCCTACGCGTCTTTGATTAAGGTGAAGCTTTAAATTTGTAATTGTACTTTTGAAAGATAAAGTTTTTTGCAATAATTGCACACTGCTTTTTTTCTTCCACACTGGACTATAAAATAATTCCAAACGGCTGCGCTACGCTGGCACGACGTTATTATGCACTTTTATATACAACACGCTAAATCCTATTTATATTACACTAAATATTTACAATTACTTTAGGTATAAAACTTAACGATAAATAAAAAATACAACAATAGCTTTTTCACGTAATATGGGGATCTGCTATCAAAACATTACATATATAATATAACAGATAACCGTGTCATTGTCATCTTAGTTAGACAGTTAACTGAACACTAATGTATTACAACAGCCAAAATAAACAACAGGCACCACAGGCAACAGCTAGCAATGAACGAAATACAAGCAAATATACTTTTGATTACCGTTATACATTAGTGTTAGTAAAATAAGCTCTTATTGACTTGGCTTAGAGTTGAAATTAGTGTAAGCCATACGCAATCCTTATGGCATAATGAATGTAGTATTTTATTGACTCCCATTGAGTGCCGCGTCTCGGCCGACGGCTAGACCGTAAACGTAAACAAATGACGCTTTCTAACGATAATAAATATATTATAACTGTCAATGGTTGATTATTCTAATGTGTTGTAAGATTACAAATATATAATGAAATATATTATCTGTTGTATGTTATAACGCCCAACTTTACGCTTGGGTAGGTTCCACGTTCTGCTAGCTTTAGTATCGTAGATTTCGAACTACCTGTTTGCGTTGTATCCATTTGTTTGAGCCCATGCGTACACGTGCTAAATACGTTTCAATAACACGTCTCCGGATGTCGCTACAGCGTTGTTTTGTACAGTAATATTGGTCAAAATTATTCGAATAGAAGCGCTATAGCCTCATTTTATACGTAAAAAAGTATGAAATTCACTGGTTATATCGAAATAACGACATGTCTGGGTAGCTTAAATTGTTGTTATGTGTGAAATGAAAATCAAAATAAGCAGTAATAATTCTGAAGGTTCAGTACGATTTTTCCACCTGTTTAGCTTTTGTATGGTAATTTTAGAGTATCAGGATCATTGGTATAAGTAATTTTTAATAAAGAGTAAAGTCGACTCCAAAAAATTAGAAAGTTTAAAATAATTAGATATACGGTACAAAGACATAGCGTACAGAAGAACTAGAGTAGTAGTAACCAATAAAAAAACTATTTGATAATATACGAGTATATATATAGGTGCTTATTTTTAAATGACAAATCCTAATGTCGTAGTTACCAACATGTTTGGCTGTATTTTACTGAGTTTAGACAGATAATAAAATTCAATAAGATTGCTGAATTCCTGGTTTATAATCCTTATCGATGTTCTTTTCTACCCGAAGTCAAAGTCCCGACAACAGATAATTATCAAATGATACTTACTGTTGTTATTGATTCACAAACTCTAGAGTAACAATATTGGGTGTATTGGCTACTCCACATTTGTGTTGGAAAAAAAATGCAAACAAAGCTATCTGAGAGTCAGAGACGAAGGAGTAAGATTACTCGAGGATTGGTTACTCTGGTGTAACGTGGTATTTGTTGAATTCACCCCAAAAACATATTTTTATTACTCGGTTAAATAACCGTGTATAAATAATTTAATTATTTAATGTAATGTTGTCCCGTCACGGATCTTTGAACGATGTCATCTGAAGAGTTCAGGTCTTTGTAATTGTTCTCTTGATTTTAGAGCTTTGTAAAATATTTAGAGACGATGGCAGGAGACTCGACGGTATGACTTTGGTTGCTTGGGAGAGGGATAAAGGTTCAGTATGGAATACTACTAGTGAAGACATATTCGCAGCTTCTCATCTTAGGTTTATTTCCTTTAAAGCAGGTGCGACATCAGAGGCAACTGAACTAAGTAAATATGAGTCTCTGAGAGATGAGAGACTATCGGTCCGTGGGTTTCACGTGTGGTGAATTACTTAAAAATGATGATAAGAAGGCTGCTTATTTTCGCGATCAATAGTCAAGTATACTCATTCAGAGAGAAAACTCAGTAAGTGGTTACTTAGATTACTTTCAGTAATAACGGTCCAAAGTTGTAGTGGACAAATAAAATTTAATAGTCATCTATCAGTACGTATTGTCGTTTACACAATATTTTCCTTAGTTCGTTAGTTTACGACGGGCTGTTTTTCGCAACTCCACATCTAAGCACGTATTTTAGGCGTGGGCATGAAATCTCCCCAAATAAGTTTAACAGTCTTTTGATGTAACAAGTAACCCCAATTAACGCCAACAGCCTTTAATTTTGCATTTGGGGTAGTTTGGCATTTAAAATAAAAAATTAAACATTTTTATAGAATGTTCATAAATGACATGAAAAACTACAACTACAAATTCTGCTGCTCTCAAGTTTCTTTAAAACTATTTGACGCAATTATTTGAAACTGAATTATGAAGCTACAAAGAGATGAAATCAAATACCACATCAAATAAACCAGGATCAGTCTAGGTCTATCCAATCTAAATCGACTGTTTGAGAGCGTAAGTTGTCAAAATAATAGTTTTTGATTAAAACTGATCCTATATATAGTATGTGTAGATATGCGTAGATATGTAGTAAGGTGTACAATAAAAGAGATTACGACATATAGAAAAGAGGAATCGTGAATTATTTAGCAAGAAAAACACAAACTGGGTGTTAGGGCTCCCTTCCAACCTGGATGTCCATCTGGGTAGCTGGACGTGCAGATAGACAATTAGTTCCGCGTACACGCTGTCCATACGATACATCCAGGTAGCTGGATGTGCAGATAGACAATCAGTTCGCATTCACGCTGTCCATACGATACGTATGTGTAGCTGGACGTGCAGATAGACAATCAGTTCGCGTACACGCTGTCCAAACGAAACATCTGGGTAGCTGGACGTGCAGATAGACAATCTGTTCGCGTACAAGCTGTCCATACGATACATCGTCTCGTTGCAGTTATCTCATCCCGCTATCAGTTTAAATTATCTTAAACTCGTAACCACGGCCCTGAATTGTGCTAAATACTTCTGGACAGACCACTTATCTGTTCCTTCGATTAGTTGGAGGAGCATTTTCTGGTCTGGTCTAGTCTGGTCCAAATTGTTACTTTAGCTACGTGCGTAATTTCTTTTGCATGTGCTCAGAGAGTTGTGTGAGTCAGAGAAGTGTTGCCACTTTTTTTTAAAAGTCCCTGAAAATCGAGATACAATACTACAACTATAAGAGCAATGTGTGATGCCAATGCGAAAGTATATCCGTCTGTTTTAATAAATTTCAATAATTTGATAATTCAAAAAAAGATGAAGTACGTAAAGGCGTCTGTAGATCATTTAAAAGTCTTATTGATAGATTGCCCAGTGAGCATGTAAGCATCGATAAAATATACAAAATATGTAAAACATGTTTATATAAAAAATAATTTAAGACTAAAAAAACTAGTTGGACTAAAAAATAAACTTCCATGGAATTAAAAATATATTTTTTAAATGAAAAAGTATATTTTAGTAAATGCAAAATAGAACAAACTCCAGCCGGGGGTACAAAAGAGTGTTCTAATTTGTACCCCGTGTAGGAGAGATATGAAGTATCAGCTGGAGAGGATACCTGAGCCTCGGTTAACAAAAGCAAGGCCGGCTTCGCCGTCTCCGGGTGGTAGTGGACAGCATTAAGATTGGAATGAAGTGTCTTGATGCTGCAAAAATTCACGGACAGCGTGACAGAGGTCGCCTTGGTCTTATTGCTCCGGTTGTCTCTAGCAGTTTTAGCCGCGAGCAGAATTCTCCTCCTCCCGTTCCCAGAATACGCGGAGCAGCCATGCTCAGGGAAAGTAAAGTATCTTGGTCGTGGATGCTCAGCGAGGGATTCTCCGTCACCAGGAGTGAGGATATCCTCTTGGGGTAATATTTATTTGATTCCGCTACGATGTTAAGGGGGAGGGGGAATTGGCCTACAGCCCAAGCGAAACGCAAGGTTAACCTCTACTTGACGCAGGTATTCTGTGAGGTCGTGGTACCACCCCGGCTCAAGCTGGCCCAACCATGCGACATCAATAGCCGCTGTGTGGCTTTACCATTGTCAAGTCGAGAGGATAGCTGCCATTGTGGTTCATTTCAGCTCAGTCTTATAGCAGCTACCCTTCATTTTTTTATAGGATAGAGTGACAAACGAGCATACAGTCCACCTGATGGTAAGTGGTTGCTGTGGCCCATGGACATCTACATATTACCTCGATTACGAATCAAAATGCAGATGCGTTGTCACCCGTGAGGACTTAGATGGAATGCCTCATTTCCAGTAAAAAGTGTCTCCGGTTCTTTACACTTACCATACGAAACGGCAGAATTAAGCTATTATTTTACGCTGGTATTCTGTGAGAGCGTGGTCCTTCCCCGGTCGAGCCGACCCATTCGTGCTATAATTATACTGCAGCATGGCTCACTACGTAAAAATTTCATGTCTTATTAAAATATCCATTGGTAGCCCAAAATCATAAATATTTTTTGATAGTAAAATAGTTTGTAAGTACTCAAAAATTAAAAAAGAAACATCAGCGACTTAAAAAATTAAATATTTACCTTGACTCTAATTTGATGTAACATAATAATAACTAATTAAAAAAAATATGCTGACTACATATATTTTTATAACATAGCCTAAAATTAATTACCCAAATCTTAGACCATTACAAATAAGAAATACTGGCAACATTCTCCCGTTACGTAATCTCGAAACATAGACATACGTGCTTCGAATAACCTTAAAAATTGTGTTGGAATAACAAATTAAAATATAGTTTAATGGGTGTTTACGAGTGAAACGATATTGCTTCAGACTTTTTGTTCACTTCAGTATTGTTTTTGCATTATTAAACTACACAGGACGGCATTTTGTAGGTAAATTTACTGCACTGCGCCCCGGGAAGTACTGAGCGATAATGAGCGTAGTTTGATGCATGTGTGTGCGTGAACGCGTGTGCTTACATAAAGGAGCGGAATTTTTTGGCTTCATCAAGAACAAAGGCTGCGCTGTATCTACCTTTTTTTACTTTATCTGAGAATAAAGATGATTTGAAGTTCCATTTGACAGTGTTTCGTGATGCAAAAGTTAATAGTGAAATGTCTTTTACCTCATTTATAAGTAAGAATTTGAATTTGAGTTTGTATAGTATCAGGAGATTAAGATTCTTTGTGATATTACGATAGTACTCTATCGGTCATCGTCTCTGTAATTGTACACTAACTAGAGAGTATAGATTATACGTCGTCATCCTCAGACTTATGATTATTTAGATAGATATGCAATAAACTTATTTCTGCCTTCATTAGTTCTCTGCACGGTATTCTGTTTAAAATTCAACATTAAAATTCTTTCTGCAGTTATTTCAGCAACAAGTATTGAAATGATGCAACGGCTCATATCGGTTCATTTCCTTATTGAGCTATCGATCCGTCTCACCGGCTTGCAAACACTGGAAAATGAATGCTCCGACGTTCGCCAATGATACAGTTCGGTATCGGTTAGACTTTAAAGTTTCTGAGAGTGTGCGCATGAATTGCGTGACTTCAATCCACCCTTGGTTTTCGATATTACATGAAATTAGAGATTAAGGTCAAAATCCTTGATTGTTGTTCATAATAAAGTAATGGAGTAGAATTTACCAGCATCTGTCTTTCCATCCGATTACAACGTGCCTGTCTTTTGCTAACCGAAGTTTGTTCGATTTATCATCTTTGAAAATATCGTAATTTACCATTAGGTTGGATAATAGTCAAGCACTGGTTTGCGTTAGATAAAAGAAAATTTTACGATTAAAGGCATTTTCTATGATATATGTGTTAAGGAAATACCCAAAAATGTTCCCATACACTTATTGAAACCACTGACAATATCTGGAAATATATAAATTCTGAGGCTAATCGATAACAGTTACTCAACTAACGTGTTATACAAGAAAATTATAAATTTTGTTTACACTATACGAATACTTGCCGTGTAGTGGCGGTTGAGAATATCCACTACCCCATATCTTCCCGTGGGTGTCGTAAGAGGATAGTAAAGCACTGGCTTATATTAAAGAAGTGTTAATTTATATTATATTTTTAATTGATATTTTCCACGATTTATGTGCTACGAAAATACACAAAATATCCACCTGCGCTTTTTGGAACCAATTACAATATCCGGAAATATATGTATTCCGAGGGTAATCGATAACAGTTAGTCTACTTACATGATATACCAGAAATTTATACGTTTTGTTTACACTTTACGAAGACTGTCTAATACTGAATGTAAAGCTTTTATTCCTATTGTATTATCACCATCTCTACAGCCCAATGTAAGTTCACTGCTAAACATAGGCCTCTTCCAAGGTTGTTATAGATTAAATGTGAAAATCGAGCACGTAGTTCACTTAATAATAATAATTGTATCCTGTGGCCCAAGACATATAGATCTATCCTCGATTAAGAATCAAAAAAACAGATGCATTGTCACCCCTGAGGCCTTAGATAGAATGCCTCGTTTCCAGTAAAAGGTTCTGTTTTCTACACTATCCATACGTAACACAATAGCATTTAGCTGCAATTTTATGCTGGTTTCTGTGAGAGCGTGGTCGTTCCCTTCTCCATTCGAGTCGATATATTGGTGTCACTACCATGATAATGCTGCAACGTAGTGCCACTGTCACGTTGACGTTGAAATTCGTGTACTATAATGTGAAACAATACTTAACGTTACGTTAATTCCGTGGCTGTGCTTGCATGGTCTACGGCTAAAAACATTATAAGTAATGGCCAAAATTATCAAAATGAAGCTTTTTTATGCTGTGCGGGCGCGGTCATTCTCCGAAGGAGTTGACATGCTGACCCATTGATGCCGCGGCTACTATATATGCTGCAGTATTTCTCTATCTGTCTTTAAATATCGTGATATACGAAAACCCGTAGAAGTATATATGTCATGTGTCCTAAAACTGGAATAAACCAAATAAAGTAAACGGTCAGTCGGTGTCTACGATCTTTGTGCAAACTAACGTGAAACTAAGCCCCACTAAAAAGCAAGCAAAAAGCCAGACACGAGCCATACACATATGTACAACATACGACAATCCATAGACCGAAATGAAAACTAGCTGCTGAATTCGAACATTTACGTTCTTATTTTTCTGTATAAACAAAAATATTCCGTTTTCGTGTATTTGTGTTTTTTTTATTCAACAACTTAAATCCCCGAAAGTTCTTCACCGATAGCTTTGAAATTTTGACACAATACGCATGTGGTCTTTTTGAGCTACGGCAACGCGTGTTGCAGCTAGAATAAAATAAAATATAAAGAATATATTGTATGTTTTTTATACAAAAAATTGACTTGAAATTCACTAATAAACGTTTTTGCAGGAAAACGCGGGTAAATTCAAAATGTACAGCTTTTTTAAATCAAGACGTACATTGTAATGTTACATTATACGCAATTGTTATTTAATAAAACATTTCTAGACGAAAAAATTGTTCATAGAGTTTTATTTAAAGTTATATGCAAACTTAATGTAATGTTCTAATTATCTGCACTCGTTTTACACGGTGTTAATTAATGAACGAGACATTAGTGATCAACCAAAGGCGAAAACTTAAAACTTGTGTCAAATGGCATGTGTCGACTGTTATTATTTTAGTGATATAGAGTTTATAGAGCGAAGAGTATAATGGAGCGGATTTATATTCGAAATCTTCAAATCGCGTGGTGGCGTTAGGGTGTCATAAGAGGCGAAACTGAAACAGAAGTTGAATAGCGTCTTCCTGACAATCATTCAAAATAATAAAAAAAACTGCGCTTGCCAACCCTTTGTTTAAGCAGTGGAATTTTGGCAGTAATGTAACATTAAACAGAAAACTTGCGCTTCAAGAATTAACAACGAACGAAGACTTTTGAACGTTTTTACGCTCAAGATTCCTTATTTTTTATTTATTTAATCACAAAGTCGTCTGATGGAGACGCTTTTCGTGTGACGTTTATTTATTTAACACACCTTAGATTTCAATTTTAATTGGAACTACATGATTTGACGACAATGTTTAATTCACTCTGCACTATGAATGAAACGCGTAATGTAGGCCAGAAGTTTAATTTATAGGGGTATTTTAAACGCAACCTATATTTGAAAATCATCGTAGGGTTGACAATGCATTTTCATTTTGATTCTTAGTCGAAGATAAATGCAGATGACTACGGGCCAGGTGGACTGTGTGTACGTTTGTCACCCCTTTCTATAAAAAAATGTTTACGGAAAGCATTGTTACAATTGCCTATATTGTGGAGTAGCATGCCTAATGAATTATTTGCAAGTCAATCTACGATATTGTATGATTTTGATATATATTTAACTATACTAAAAACGATAATAATATCGAGACCAGAATAACAACAATGTTCTAAAATTAAACTGGAGTATATAAGTAAGCATATCAATATTAAACACAAATATATCATATGTTATACCATATACGCGTACTTACAAATCATCATCATCATCATCATCTCTGAAATCTCTTACCACGTTGTCACTCCATCTTATGACCCCCCTCTCTCTACAAACTTGCCTATTTTGGAAGTCCAGAGAGTCATGACCCACATTTATTATGAGATCACGTAGTATGAAGTGCTCATCATCCAGTGAATCTTTTCATGTTTCGGAAAGAGAATATTTGCAGACTTTAAATTAGACTAAGGCCTTTCGAATAGTAAAACCACTCGACCAATCCTTCTCTTCGTACTAATAGTACATTCATCATCCGTCTTAAAAATAGTACCAATTTACAAGATAGAAAAATCATTTAATAATTTTTCACATTAAAAATATGAAATTACCGGAAAATAAAAAAGTGTCGTACATACTGTAACATCCTATTTCATCCTCTAAGGGTTTGAATCTTCCAAAATCTTTCTTTATGGTATGCTTACGTCATAAAAGGAAGTTCTTATCCCAGTCTTACGCTTCTACGTCCAGCGGTTTTGACTGAGCCTCTAAATACAATATTTTTCATAAAAACTTTGCAATTTCCCCTCATTTAGATTTTTGAAAAAAAAAATTATTATTTCATTATTTTATATCAAAAGTATTTTCAAATTAAAAAAATAATTATTATTTTTCTCTTAAAAATTTTATTTATGTTTGCTT
>DWHP01006076.1:0-11590 GCA_018247895.1 Parnassius honrathi | reverse complement strand
CTCTCCGGTCGTGCCGGTTTACCGTCCCATCGGATTATGAGAGTGAGGGAATAGAGAGTGCACCTGTGCTTGCGCATGCACTTGGGCACCATAATCCTATCCCGCTCTGATGACTTGTCTCCGTTGAGGCCGCTGTGACCGAAATTCGGTCCGGAGGACATTATTATTATACAGCTTATTAAAAAGGATTATAAAGGGCGTACTTAATGCACTGTGGAATTCTCTCCCAGTCAACCCGGGACGTTTTGACTGTATATAAATAAAGTATAGACCCTACACCAATTCTAAATTTAATATCAGATACCCTTACCAGATATGTATTTTGGCAATACTTAAAAAGTTCGGATAGTGACGCCTATCTACACGCGTTACATTACTCACGTTATCATTATCAAAGGAATGTCCAGCACAACCGGTTTAACCAAAATCTCGTTTGACCGAAACTTTTTTCCGGTCGAGTCCACCTGCGTGTGTGATGACGAACTCTATAGTCATTATTACGTTCTTTTTCCTCAAACGCAATTTCAACTAAAAATTGCTTCAATACTCGATCCCGCATTATTTAGTCGTTGCTATGAAAAAAAGCCTATTGGGCCGTGGTAGCTTCGTCGGTTAGCGCTCGTTTAAATATACAGTACACAGTACGCGAGCAACCCCCGCCGGCACCAATGAAATTGCTTATTGCAATTTTAAGTACAGATTTACCACATGCTCTGCGGTAAAGAAAAACATCCCGAGGAAACCTGCATGTCTGAGAAATAAAAAAATATATATTTTGGAGACATGTGATGTTCGCTAATACGCAATGAGGCAGTGCGGCAGACGCTTCCAGGCCCTAAAACCCTCTCAGAAGTGAGACGAGGCCTGTGCCCAGTAGTGGGATAGATGTACGCGTGGCTGTTTTTTACTTTTATCATACAGAAGTAGTATGATTGTATTTTAGATTTCGACCTATAAAATTACGATTTCAGGTCTTCATGGTTGTCTTGCTTATCTTAGTTACAAAGCGATATAATTATTGGGACATAATGCATTTTTTTATTTTTAACTGTTTCGATGTTGCCCTAACATTTAAGGAAGATTAGGAAAAGATAGTGCCTTCTTCCGCACATACTCCCACTTATATCCTCCTCCGTTGACATATTTTGTTTCCGACAATCCGTTTACTGTTTCTGATATTTAGGAGGTTTAGAATGCGATCAAAGAACTCTATGGAAAGTTGTTCACATTGTTGTTGGATCCTACGCAAGTGTAAAATGTGAATCAAAACTAATTATTCTAATAGTAATGGGCGTTAATCCAAGGTATATTAGAATCAAACTTGAGTTTACTAATCCGTTGGACTGTGTCGGATACTCTGGTTCCGCTGATATCTGCATTACGAATTTTATCACACGCAGAAATTGCTATCATAACCCTATCCATTGCTTGCTGAGTGATCTTAAGCTTCCTCGTAGAGTCAGCAGCGAAGGACCACGTCTCAGTTCGCAACCCTCTATGTTATCACTGGTAACTCGAGTTCGATCCATCGATTGACCTTTTCGCCGAAGGTAGATTACCAAATTGGACAATATATCCTAAGTTATTTTCGTCAACAACTTAGCGTGTAGTGTTCCAACATATAACGTAAATTATGTTCACCGCCACAATTGAGATCATTGAGCATAGTGGTAAGGTTCTCTAGTAATTCTGCCAAAATGACAAATCGCCGACTAATCGAAAATAAAATGATGTGTTTACCACTGATGTTGATAATGTTGTAATTCGGTTCAGTAGCTGGAAAACGATTTCTATCAACTTAAGGAGTAGTGAAGAGTCTCTTGAACATCACGTCACTTTGTCTTAAACCTCTCGGCAGTTAAATATAATAGGTTTAATACTCTGGTTTAGTACTTGAATAGCCCTACTATAGTAAACACTTGCTTCGGGGCTTGCTCGTAGGCGGTGGCCCATGTTGCCCACGCTTTACGTCACTTCTGCATACATTGTACTTAATTATTATGCAATAGTACTTCACTTATATTATTGTCCCATTAACAGACATACTTTGCAGTTTAACTTTTATTTTGAGGTTCGTAACTATATACATACCTGTGACGATAACAGCAAATTCAGTATTTGAGTCATCTCCATATCGTACTTTTTTTTGTAATTTACGAAAGGGACGGCGTTTTTGATTTTCGGTCACATTATGGGATATCCATTTAGTAAAAAGCTTTCTCAAAGTTCATTAAATGTTTCCGTTAGATTTTTTTTTTTGTATTTGACTCATACCTTAGGTCGAATTTGTTGGTACGTTAAACAGAGCACTGACGTCATAATATGTACGTCTCTCACGCAGATCGGTGAAATGTAAGATTACTATAATCATGTTTAAATTTATTGAACCAGTTGCAAACAATATTTGTATTTAATAACAATTTTTGTTTCGTCATTGATAATATTCGCTTAAATATTTTCGTACGTTAAATTCATCTTGACGCGCTCCTTTTTTTACTTCTGAAGTAGAATTAATTCCGTAGAGCCCTTATAAAAACCACGTCGTAAGCCTCCTTCATAGATGTCCTCATAAAAACTTTTAGAAAGCAGTTTTTTTTATTATTTTTAGTTAGCAGGAAGATGGTGCTGCCCATCGCGTGTTTTATTTCCCATCTGTCGCCCCTTTCGACACCCACGGGGATGATATGGGGCGACGGATTCATTTATGCCTCTACTTTTCTATTAATTTTAGGAGTATTTAATAAACACACATTTACACACATTTCTATATCCCAAAGTTAAATATCACGCTATTACCTATTGTGTAAGTTAATATAATATACAAGGTTATTTCGCAATACACACCCAAATTTGCAAACAGGTTTCAGAATAAGTAATATCGCATATATTGGCCTGTAATGGCAAAGAAAAATTAATTAAAACAAAACTAAAACATTCTGTCCTCTTTATCTTTTAAATTCAGAATGCGTGGTAATCTACTATTTTGCACATTCGTAAGGGTCGACAAAAACACGAAATGAATCGCACACATAGGACCGCACGTACATCACATTCAATTTGGGATAATTTCAATCAAAAGTAGAAGCCTTATTTATGCGTGTTTTCAAAAAATGCAATAAAGGTATATTTTTACTATTTATATAAAATTTGGATACTTTCAAAATTAACCCAGTATACTGTACTGTATAGTACTGTACGTGCGTGTATAGTGAATAGTTTTTAGTCTGCTGAAAATGCTATCAGTATTTAGTATTCAAGGCTAAAACCTCATCGCCATACTGATATCATTGAATTTAAGGAAAAAATTCCATAGTAAAGCAATCTATTATGGATGATATAACATAAACTCTGACTTATCACTTTTCAATATTGATACCCTATAGCGCTACCGTAATCCACTTTGTAGCCTTGTATTACGCCTGGATACCGACAGTATTTACTTTGGCACGTATAATGTGAAGTCCTTCTAGATATTTCGATTGAATAAATAACGTTTACGATTGCATTGGAATAAGAAATTTTATTCACACTTAGCGATAAACACAAACTTAATACTAAGTTGCGCTAACCGCCACACCGATTACAAATTTTGCAAGAAATTTGCACAGTGACTTTTATATACGAGCATGAATTTAATACGTGAAGTGAAAACTTTATACCCCTTTGAGCATATTGCGCATAAAATGCTGTCAACAAAATAATTACTGAGTGACCTGCGAATTTTGTATGACTTCTAATGTTACTTTTTCAAGTGTGAAAAAGTATTTATTTCATATTTTGTATATTATATATTTGTGTTTTGTTTATGTTTATGTCATTAAAATATATTATTACTAGCTTGCCAGGCAGACGTTGTTCTGCCCTTTTCGGCGACAATTGGTCACGTCTTATTAAAAATCCTTAAATTCGTAAAAAAAAATTGTGAGTCAGTCATGGGCAAAAAACTATCCTATCTCTGAAGTTGGGCCAAACTGCACACGGTGTGCAAATTTGATTAAAATCGGTTAAGTAGTTTAGGAGTCCATCGCGGACAAACAACGTGATACGTAATTTGTATATATCAAGATTGTGCAGTTGAAGGTATTGATTATATATATACGACGGCCAGTCTTAATACTTCATCTTATTATCGTTCCATAGTCCACGTCCACAGCTGGACGGTCTGTATGATCCTCTCCAGTTGCAGAAGAGACGTTCGGCAGGCGGATTTCCGACCGCAGTACCACACGTCTCGCACCTTTTACGTATCAATACGGAATACTCTGGAGGCTATTTAAATTCGTTAAAAGGAGTCTGTAAATTATTAATTTTAAGATAAAAAAACTAAACATAAACTTTAAGTAATTTCATTTTAAAGGTATAACTGCAAAATTACGTTTTACTGCCATCTTTACGTACTTTAATGAACAGTTGAACTTAGTTATGCTACTCACTGCTAGATGGCTCTGCACGTGATCATTTAATTCGTTATTCCACTTTTTTAGTTAACATATTTTTTTATATTTTGAGTTCAGCTTTGTAAAAAAAAGGATTAAATGTATTCAATAAACGGTACATAATATTTACTGTTATTTATAATATAATGTTTCCGGAAAAAGTTACGCTCCAGTGCAGGTTTTTTAGATCTGACCTTTTTTATCTAGGCACCGGTAGTTGTCACAAAATATTTTGTTAGTCCAGCGACCTTGCTTGCGTAAATGCATTGATAGGAGTACGAGTTACTTCAGAGATGTTGTGAACCGTGCGTTTGTTAATTTTAAGACCCAAGTGAAGGCAGAAAGCGGTTTTCCAGCTTCATAACAGTTGTGTAAGAAATCTCTAAAACACATAATTATGTAAATTCTATGTCCTGAAACTGATAGCAAAATATATTTGTATTGGCCGCCACTCATTTCAGGGCTCGGGAGCTCCTCGTTACACCGAAATACTTTGCAAAGAACCGGAGTGGCATCAATGGTGGCTGAACTGAGTAAATGGTGCAAATATGAATATCTAAGATAACTACGTATTTGCTGTAGAGACTATCGGTCCGTAAGGTCCACGTAGGTAGAAATTTTTAGGGTATTTTACTCGCGTCTGTTCGTCGACGCGAGAGACAGGATGGCTGGCTCTTTTCTCGCCCAAATGCTAGGTATCCACCCAGCGTTCTTGGCACTATCACTATATCGCAAAGAGTAGAACTTTAATAAAATAATTTTAGTTATAGAGTTTTATTGATTATTGTAAATTACTATGTTATGCAAATAAAATTCAATAATAGTATTGTTTTAGTGGATTTTCCGTCAACTCTTTAATATTTTAATTACATGTAAATTTTGTTGGTGCTTTCTAAATCTAATCCAATATATTTATAATTTAACAAATAAATAATCACATTTAGTTAATAAACAGACTTTAAGTTAATTTTATTGTACTATCTTGCAATATAGATAAGATTTGTATAAGGCAAACAGTTTTAACAATCAACTTCGTAAGTGCTCTCTTGCATGCGTCTTTATTATTTTTATTGTGCCTTTTATGAAAGTCCCTTCGGTTTAAGGTGCCTGTCCTCTTATCTGCACCGGTGATTCATTCGGCGCTCGAATTGCAACCTGTCACATCATTCGTATCTGAAATATGCCGTCCGTTGCACTTACCGCTTATTAGTGTTTACAGCTATCGGTTTTATACCTTTTGTATATATGTATAGATAGTATAGAAGTTGGTGCGTCTTTTAGTGATCGTGTAACTTCTGAATGGCTACCGATAGAGGTCATATTCATAAAGTAACATTTGTTTCGTCGTTACTAAAGAGTACATGCGCAATATACCTACGGTGGAACCACTATCTTTTAGTCTAGATGATGGTTCGCAGCTATGATAGGATACGATAGATGGCATTGTAGTTAATTTATTAACAAATTCTTTAATTATGGACCATAAGTACTCATTCTCACAATCTCTTACGTTGGTTTAGTACCAAAAAAGAAAATCACAAAATCTGGTCGCTATATGTGGCGCTGTGATTGAGTAATATTTTATATTAACACTGTATTTTTTCCGGAATTAATGTCAGAGCGAATTCGGGGTGAAACTCATTGCGCCATCTACCGGTAAAGGCAGAACGACGTCGGCCGGGCCATTACATTTTGTTAATTTAACATTTTTGTTCTTTGGATAATGTTACCAAAGCGCCATAAAAAGACTTCTTTCTTTCTCTTTTGTTCTTTTAGTCTTTTGCTTAGCAAATTTATACCAAATACGCAGAAATAGTCTCAATTAAAACTACACACACCTCCTTGTACCTATTTTTGGTAGATTTAGGCACATTAAACGTATTTGGTACCATACAATCTAAATTTGTGAACCTTTTCTACTGTGATTTAGTCGATTTAAGTAGTTTTATTACATTTGGCACGATAGAAGGGAAACAACAACATACTAAAATCTAACAAAAATACCAGTATTTTTGTTAGAATTTACTCTTTCTATCTTGAGACTTGTGCAATTTTAAATTAGAGAATCTCTACAAAATACTCAATAAAATATAGATTGTACACATACGCGTTACTGCAAAAATTAACATGCAAAATCTTTTACATATGAAATAAAGTTGCAATTTTTTTGGTAAGATTTAAACGTGAAAATATAAGGGGAAAACTTAAATCAAATTTGCAACCAATATCACGATGAGATTTGAAAATGAGCTCTATAACAAGATCATCACAGTCTCAAAGAGTAATTTGGCTATAGATCTCCATCTTAATATATCTCATCTTAATAAATATAAAAAATATAAAGTTAGTTTTTCAACGAGTTTCCTTACTCTCAATTTTTAAACACTAAAAACTCTTAAAATTAAAATAATTTCAGAAACACTAAAAATATACCACTAATATAATTAATTTTAGAAACACTAAAATAGAGTCTTTCGATACAAAAAATAAGTACAATCAAACAATATACATAAAAATATTGTTATGTTGGTAACCATGAAACAACTTATGCAGGGTGGTTCTAACACGTATAACTTGCCGTATAACGTATAACACGTATACGTGGAGCCACGCTTCAGATATGTACCTATGTATTTTGGTTGTAGCACGAATGGGTCGGCTCGACCGGGGAAGGAGCACGCTCTCGCAGAATACCAGCATAAAATAACTGGTTAATGCTGCAGTGTTTCGTATGGTAAATGTAGAGAATCAGAGAACCTTTTTATTGGAAATGAGGCATTCCACCGTAGTCGTCAGGGGTGATAACGCATCTGCATTTTGATGTCTATGGGCTGCAGCATCCACTTACCATCAGGTTGATGTCACCCCGATTCTATAAAAAAAAACACACAAACTTAAATTCTTTATTTTATGGACATCGCTCGTTGTTGGGCTGATTTTCCGTATTTTGCTAACGCTTGACGCGCGGATTGTCGATCTAAGTACTAGTATACTGTCACCTTTGACTAACCTCTTCCTCGTTGTCTCTGCCTATTTGCTATATACGAGATGCTATTCCGTCATTTACACGGTAGTCATGCTACAGCTATATTATATTTGTAGCACGAATGGGTCGGCTCGACCAAGGAGTGACCATGCTCTACAATTAAACCAGCGTGAAATAGTAGCTCAGTGCTGCTGTGTTTCGTATGGTGAGTGTAGAGAACTGGAGAAACTTTTTACTGGAAACAAAGCACTCCACCTTAATCCTAAGAAGTGACAACGAATCTACATTTTGATTCTTAATTGAGAATAGATGTCCATGGGCCACAGCATCCACTTATCATTAGGTGGACTGTGTGCTCGTTTGTCGCACGTAATCTATTAAAATAAATCTGTCTAAGGCTGTACCGTTCTACCTTGTCATAGTAGCGTTGAAAGACACCTACCGGATGAAATGGAGTTTTGGGGCTCAACTGCACGTGCTAACATTTCTTCACACATTGTTACGTGGAGCAATTCATTCGTCTAGACATCAAGTTGTCAACTAATATTGTCAATCACGAAGGAGGATTTATTGCACTTACCACTTAGTGCATGTGACCCTACGTAATACGTCGCTATCGCGTAGATCATCGCTAGATAATTACTTCTATTTAATCACTTAGAAATTCCAAACGTCTCACTTAGCCTAGATCTATTAAATGCTAGGCATATACTATGACAGCTACTTTGCGATAAGAAGCAAGATAAAATACATGCGTGAGAGAGATGGAATTATTTGTTCTGTTTCATCTTGTACATATTTCCAACTTGGTGTTACAAAGAATATGCACAATACACTGGAATATAAAGGCGGAATAGCAATATTAAATTTGATGTAAAAGAGTTAACCTCTCAAACCACAAGTGGTTGGATCCGACCAACGCGATATTCCGTCAAATTCCAAGCGGTCGGATTCGATCGCGCACACCCACAGCACTTGAAGAAGTTTGGCACTATAGAATCAATATAAAATTTTCTATCCTCTAGTGCAATAAAAAGTTAGTCTACGGATATTTATTTATAATCTACGTTCATTACGTACGCCATTTTCATTCGGATGTTGTTGTGTTGATTTATTGATTTGTCTAGTGTTTTATTAGTGTTTTACTACAGTGTTTATTATAAAATTGTTATAAAATTTTTGTGTTAATACAATTGATCTTTTTAGGTAAATAATATCGAGTAAGATATAGAAATATAATAGTGATTTACACGCTGCCGATATCCGCTTGGTATGTACCTGGTTTTTGTTATAAAATTAAAATTTTGTACAGATTTTATAATGCCAATCTTCTTTATAGAAAAATAGTCTCCAAATATAAGTTTTAATGGTTTAATGTACTGTAGATGGGTGCGGTTACATGCGACCACTCGGGATTTACGGACGCATGCGACTGCATAAGGTTTTAATGGGGATTGAAGGGGCTTAGAAGAGATTTCTTAGATTCTCTCGAAGAAATTCTCTAAAATTCGTTTTTTTATCAGCTATAATTTCCATTTAGACTTCACATGCATACCACCAGTGCCAGCCGTGACTTCTCCCCCGCAATCCACTTTACGCAAGGCGCGCCGATACACAACACGGCCTCCTTCACTACCTCCGCTGATCTTATTATGCGAAGGCTATAGGGTTAAGAAAAACGGGTACCTGGAAACTAATGCCTTCCAAGCCTCAGCGCCGGTTCGAGTCTATGGCACCAATGAACCTAATTCGGTTCATTGGCAAACATAACTTAAATATTTTGCTCATGCCACATTGGATTGTTACTTAGATCAGCGCAGAAGAGATACCCTAAGCTGGTTACGCTGCTCTTGACCCTAGGTATGTGAAATTTAAGTTCGCCATTGAATGTATTTAGTTTGAATGAAAGTTGGGTTGATATCATGGAGTAGTGAATACTCTTAAACTGGTACTACTTAGTCCCAACATCCCGTGGGTGTCACAAGATGCAAGCAAATGAAACAGGAGATGAGCAGCATCATCTTCCTGATAACAACTGAAAATATAAAACTGTGGTTGCCTATGCGCCTGCTAAGTATGCAGCTGTGGTAAATATCCATTTTATGAGACAATCTGTGGGAGAGGCCTGTGTTCAGCGGTGGGATTTGATAGGTTGTAATATTAATAATGATGATAGTTTAACGGATATACGCTACTTCCAATTTTTTGTTAGTTGTGCGCACGTGCAGGAAAAACACTAGCGGAAATAAGTTATGACATCTTAACATTGACAGAATTATAGTATCCAGACCAATGCTAGTGAGACGCTGCTTCCGCTGTTAAAACGCGAGGCGGTTGGTTATTTCAATTGTCCAGTCGGCTTCCTCGCGATTTTGGATAATCCTTCCATTTTGGGAGAGACCTGTCAGTGTTTTGTTAAAAATAACTAATGACAACGGCACTGATTGCAAATTATTTTTCAATAAACTTTATTGATGCAGAGAACATTCTTCTTTAATCCTTATTTGCATATGAACTTTTAAATTTCTCTCGTTTGTTAATTTTTCGGTAGTTTCTTTCCGATTAAGTGAATGTCTCTATTGTTGCATAATGCGCTCTAATATTCACAAAGTATAAGTAATAATCTTCTTGGTAGTGGCTTGTATCAGAAAAAAAAACAATAATTTCAGCTTGTAGTTTTATTCTAAATAATGTATTGTATAAATAACACGCAACAATCTCATCAAAAAAGTTAGTCTTTAAAACTTGTTATGCAAAATTCTCACAATTAATGCATGCGATAAAATAACCTAAAATTAGATTAACTTCTGAATAAAAAAATCCTGATATCAATATATTTACAAAACGTGTGAGTAATAATGGAATAAATATGCTAATCAATTACGCATAGAATTATCGAAGCGCTTTTAAGATTGAATTGCGAGCGCGAACAACTGGGATTTATTTAATTTCAGTCGCTTTTCGCATATAGTCGTATTACTACGGAGTTGCTTCGTTCACTTTACGCTTATCTTTCGTAGTTCGTGCCGCGTCTCAAGTGGTTGAAACTAGTAAATTTGGCGTTCTGAGTCCGTAGTCGCCGGCGATACAAATTTATTGTCCACCCGGCTTTGTCATGCGCGCTCGTCTTGATCCCTAGATTTATAAATGAAAGTTTATTCTGGCGTCCTTAGCTAAGTATTCCAATCGTCTAATTTGTATTTCGAGTTTTCTGTGCTAAACAAATTAATTCTAAGTGTGGATTTCAGTGCAATTGAGTGAATTGTGAAAACAACTTTAGTTTTCAGGCGATTTTATCAATTTTTGGTAAGCACGTTTATGGATACATATTTTTTGGATCTATACAAATTTTAGTCTATTTTTTAATTAATAATTATTTTAAAAGTCCTTAACAAGTAATTCTTAAGGACCTTTAAATAATTGTTCTTGTATTAAAACAAAGTTTATTTCCTTGAATTACTTTAGGGGATTATAATTATGTAAGTAGACGTAGAATATTTACGGTTCTAAATTGAAGAAGAGTTGAGTAAATTTAGAAGCAATCGTGACATAAAATTGGCCAGTAGAACCGCTGCAATTACTTTTGATAAGCCCTAGTTTACTATATGAATGTAACATTGATCAGGCAATTGAAAGATATGAAAAATATGTCTAATAAAAAAAGTATTAATAGAATAATAATATCGAGTACAGATTAATAAACTCATTTTATCTATGTTATTTTTAGTGATGCAACGAATACGAATACGAATATTCGTATTTGCCGAATAGTGGACGTTTACCGAATATTCCGAATATAAATATACTGAATACAAATACTAATTACGAATATTTAAACGTGGCATAGGCCCTAAGCTACAACGACGGCTACACAACAGCAGGGGAGTTATTATTCGTTTTCACAACACTCCAATAACTGAAAGATTTTCAACAAGCTAACAATATACCGAAACATGTTTTATTTCAAGATGTTGAAACTAGATGGGACTCAACAGATTAAATGTTGAAGATATAACAATGCACAGCAATTCAAGTTATTTTACTATCTCTACCAAATTGTCGTCATGGAATCACAGCAAGCCAGTGGGCTCTTATGGGCCAAATTATTCATATTTTTAAATCTTGCCTCTGGTCCATTGGCCTTTTATTTGACGAGAAGATGTCCATT
>DWHP01006075.1:0-11592 GCA_018247895.1 Parnassius honrathi | reverse complement strand
GCGCTGGCGCGGCACCGGACGTGGCGGGGGGCGCGCGCGCCACCAGCCGTAAGTGCAAGCGCAGCGCGCACGCCGGCGGACGTGGCGCCTCATCTGCTATCTGTGAGTCGGTACTAAATATAGGTATAACCAAACATTACTAATTTCTTAGATACATAAACAATCATACCAAAATGGTTGTGTTTACAGGCATTATTACGCCCAGGTGAGTTTCAACACATAACAGCAGAGATACATCATCATCATTAGCCTGCGCCAGTACGCTGCTGGACGAAGGTCACTCCTACGGCGTGTCACTTAAATTGGTCTTTGGCTCTTTGGCAACACGTACAGTTTTTATAAAGACATAGAGAGATGTAATAAATGTAGATATATTTCTACTGGACATATATATTGTAAATAAAATACATATAATAAAATTAGTGGCAGCGCATAAGACTTTGTGTCAGACCGAATGTCAATTTCTTCCCGAAACTGATGCCCAAGGCTTAAAAACCCTAAAGGTGGGTCTACGCTAGACGAGCCGAGCGAGAGCGGAGATTGAGCCGAACACAAAGTGTAGTGTGGACCGACTTACAAGCCTGGAACGAACGTGCTTCGAGCGTTTGGTTCATGCTGGACTGTGCTCCGCCTATTGTCGGTCTTTTGACGAACACAAAGGGATTTGCATCGCATGTATCGATTTGCATGTTGTAGGCTCGTTGTTTGTACGTCCACACTTGATACCGAGAGTAGAGCGACTCAGCTTGTGCTCAGCTCGTGATCGGTTACTCTAGCGTAAACCTATCTTAAGAAATTCGGTTCAAGATTGACTAAAAATAACATAAATTATTTGAAAACCTTAAAAAAACGTCGGGTTGCACTACGGGAGTGGCGGCTGAAGTGAAAAACTTGAATAGTAACATTGTGCATTTTTGATATTTTGGAATGATTAGGGAATAATTTTGTACGAATTGCTTTAATTATCAGTATAAAAGTAGTATCAATAATGTGGTAAAACACAATATTTATTTATTACGCTATCAGCGCAGGCACACATATTCGCCGCGCCGTAAAAAGAGAGGGGGATACTTCCTCTCCTACGCCGCGCCCGCTGTCTCTCTCCATCCGTCTTACTCATTTTCGATCAGAACACGTGACCTGACGCGAGTTTAACATTTTTTACCCAGTACAGAAAAAGTGTATAACGCCGCTAAAGAAGTTTTCACTTCAAAAAACAACATATTTCTTCGTTTGTAAAATTTATACATACTTCACTTATGATTCGTATCAGGGACCTGTTAGTCAGTTGGCACGTTAACAACTGAGCTATGCTCGTTCTGCTACATATATAATTAGATTTGTGTATTAACCATTAGTGCACTAAGTTAACTTAAAGCATTTTTGAATTTAAAGCAGTTGATAATAGTTAGCTCTGTCGCGACACTCAAAAAATACCTCATTAATTATTTCGTATTTGAGTTTCATTCCTTCGATAGGTAGCGATTTCCATTGCTTTCTGTACAGGGAAGAGAAATTGCCCAGGTGTCTAACAATGATACTTTTACACTGCTATCAACAGTTATCCTTTGAAACTTCGATCTTAACTACTTTAAAATAAAACCGACTCATCTCGAAATTGTAAATTTCACTACATCCAATCACAGATAAGTTCGAAAAGCGTAAGAATTGAAAGCAGGTGGTAGCTTATCGCTAGATCTAGCTCAATTTAGTAGCAATAAATTACTCGATGAGACATTAATAGCCACAGCGTTTGTGAAGTACTATGTTCGTAATAGTACATCTATATTTAGTATTTGTTTTATTAGTAAGTCAATGATAATTGCCGATATTTGTGTCTGAATATAAACTTCTTATTTATATTTAGCTCTCAAAGTCCTAAGAGATGGGGGTTTGTGCAAATAAACAAAGTAAACATTATTTTATACTGAGTAACTAGACGGTGAACATTTTTGTAAATATTTTCTTAATATTGGACTGATGGGGTTTATTCTATAGAATACTGCATATATTACTGGCGATGAACAATCGCGTAGATTATGAACTGAAACTATCCAACACGTGTTCGAATGATTCTTCTAATATTTATACTTACGTTGCGTAATTTGTGTTGGTCGTAAATCAAGGGGCTGCGAGGCGTAATTCGACAATATATTTCTCATATAACAATAGCACGTGAAATATTATCTTTGATTATGTACATGTATATACCGTATATACCAGGTATTAATCAAAGATTATTATATTTACTGTTGCTACCCATTATACTCCATTATAGCCTATAAAACGAGCTGCTGAACATTTGCCTGTTCGCCATTGTTGCCACGCTTTACACGTTGCGTGGAAGAGCCATGCTGCAGTTATATCCGCATTTAATAGTATATTATATATAATGACATAAAGAGGAAATATTGTTTGTTTGTATATTTGTACCGATTAAGCTACGAAACTACTGGACCTACTTTAACCAAATTTCGTCTATACAATTGTGAAAAAATTGGAAGCGAAATTATAAGGGAGTAATATGAGCTATAATTTATTTTCAGATAAGAGAAGTTAAGAATATTGCAAAAATGTAACCCAAAGTAGCAAAATTTTGCCTTAGGAATCCATTATAAGCCGTGCGCTGTGAAAACTATTGATGATACATAAAAAAATATGCAGTACATAATTAAAGTACTCATTATTACCTACATAAAATTCTGCAAGTAAATATATCTAACTATTGTAGTTAAGTCACAATGGTAGGTTTAGTTTTCTAAAATTTTATAAGATTGCCGGTAGAAATAATAGTTAGTTACATTCGTATCATAGTTAATTATTATTCAAATTTTTATTATCAAGGGTATTCATGTAGCAGTATACAATATACGTTTAATGCGTTATAATTCACTCGACTCGGTTATTTAATTTTGAAGTTCATCAGATTGTTCAACACACTCGGCGCGTGAACGACGCATAACCCTATCTCTATCTACCCGATGAGAACCGAGAGAAAACAGGAGTGAACGTACTCCTCTCTTCAACCGGGGAAGGACCATGCTCTCACAAAATACCAGCGTAAAATAGTAGCTTACTGCTGCTGTGTTTCGTATGGAGAGTCTAAATAACCGGAAACCATTTTACTGGAAACGAGGCATTCCATCTTATTCATCACGGGTGGCAACGCCTCTGAATTTTGATTCGTTATCGAGAATAGATGTAGATGTCTATGGGCCATCAGGTGGACTGTGTGCTCGTTTGTCACCCTTATCCTATAAAAAAACTTGGCAAGCGGGTATCAATCGCAATTTAGCTATATCTGTATCTAAAGAATTAATATAAACGATTTAAATTCCAATCCAATTTTGCTAAGAGCCGGTTGTAAAATAGGTTATTAATATGTACTACTGGAAGATAAAACTTGGGCAACGTAAAGAAATTATTAAAACAACACAATGTAAAGGAACTCTAGCGAAGCAAATTTGCATAATAATATTCGTATTGAATTCGGGCGGCAGTGCCAACAGCTTGCGAGTCTGCCAACTTGGCTGTTCTTTGGGGACGTATCCCGAACGTGGTCCAGTACCATCCGGTCTCGCTACCTATTTCACAGTGTAAATTATGAATGCAACGGAATCTCATAATTTGTAAATTTGAATTAGGTTATATTTTAGTTGTTTCGTTTCACTTGGATTATATACCGTAAATTTAGTTACACGTAATAATTAACCGTGTAGTTAAGGTAAAGAATATCTACTAAGTTACTTTCTCTTACTACGTAAGAGACGACAGATGAAAATATAAGCAGTAGTAGCGTCATTCAGATAACAACCAAATAATTAAAAAATTGCATTGGTATTCCCGTCTGCCAAGGGTAAGCAACTGTGACAATATGGGGGTTTCAATATGAAGAAAGTTACAATGAGATGATTTCCGGTGGTGTATATTACATGTAGTGCTTTAATGATACTGATCTCTCTATAGCCTTCTGACCGGGACTGGTCAGAAGCACTAATATTTATCGGCAGATATGGGTGGTTCCTACCCAGATGAACTCTGAGGGAGAAAAGTGGTTCTACCAGCTAATACTAAGGTAATAACTGGAAAATAAATCGTAAATATAGCAAATAAAAGCTGATCCTTAAATAATTCTTAACATCGTACAGACACTAAACAAACCAGTCGAGTTGGTTTAAATAAAACTATTTTTTACGCATTTTATCGTGTATATTAAATTATTTTACATTCCCGACGTTTCGAGCACATTACAGCACCCCCCAGGGACTGAGGCGTTCAACGTCCCATTGTCATAGCTAATCACGGCTACCTACAAATTAAAATTATTAATTTTTGGTCCGATCTACGCAGTAGATACCATGGGTGCTGTAAAGTTCTTGAAACGTCAGGAATACGCGACAAAATCCGTAAAAACTAGTTTTATTTATATGTGTAGTGTTCGCGTCAACATAATATGAAATCATTAATCGAATTGGTTACCCTACCAGCGGCATTGCACGGTAGAAGCAGAGCTACTACTTTACCTAAACTAAATGAGTCACGGACATGCGTCACCGACCGGTCGAGCGCTCTCGGATGGAAAATAAACATTGCATAGATGCTTAGGGCTGTCAAAATATGACAATCATAATTATTATGTAATAAAATTTGCACATAAAATTATTAAGTATTAGTATTTTGAATAAAACCATTTAGACGGAACTTATCGCGTTGTACACTTTTTTTGTAATGGGTAAAAAATGTTAAACTCGCTTCAGGACACGTGACCTGATCGAAAATTCGTAAGACGAAAACTTTTTTGGCGGCGTTGTACACTTTTTTTGTGATGGGTAAAAAATGTTAAACTCGCGTCAGGACACGTGATCTGATCGAAAATTCGTAAGACGGATGGAGAGTAGACAGCCAGCGCGGCGTAAGAGAGGAAGTATCCCCCTCTCTTTCTACGCGGCAAAAATGTATGGATTTCCGAGAGATAAACTATTTAATGTAATATAAATTGTCATGTTTGTGTACGATGGCGCAATAAATAAGTATTGTATTCTATCACATAAATGATAGTACTTTTATACTGATAATTAAAGCAATTCGTGCAAAATTATTCACTTACCATTCCAAAATATCAAAAATGCACAACGTTAATATTTAAGTTTTCACTTCAGCCGGCACTCCCGGAGTGCAAGCCGTCGTTTCTTTATTAGCATAAGAGTAACAAACGAACACACAGTTTACTATGTACCTGATGGTAAGTGGATACTGTGACTCCTCACAGACATCTAAATGTAGATGTATTGTCACCCCTGAGGACTAAGATGGAATGCCTCGTTTCTATTAAAAAGGTTCTCCGGTTCTCTACTCACCATGTGGAATAGCACCATTAAACTGCTATTTCACGCTGGTATTCTGTGAAAGAAATTGGATAGAATTTGAGAATTTGAAGGTGAATTTCGTCACTGACAGGAATTACCTTTCCCGTGACATCTAGTCATTCCAGTGCATTTTTATGACAACCGGTCTGTTCCGTTATTTGCCAGATTTACAAAGCGATAGCCACTAAAAGGACGAAGAGCTTTGTTTTGCAAAGTTGTACTATTTAAATTCCATTGTTGCTTTATGGAAATGCGCAATCGTTTACCACCTGGATTCTGTATAATAATGTAATAATCCGCCCAATGTTACTCAGGGACGTCCAGTTAAGGAACGTTCCATATAATATTTTATTTTTAGTAGTAACTTCCACTGGCGTATACCACTACACTGCTATTTTATAAGCGCCATTAAACATTTGCTATGTAAGAGTTTGTAGTAATCGTGGTGATCGGGATGTGGGGTGACCACCGCGAAAGCTGACACCATGAGTTTCTCAAAAAGTTAGACCACCAAGTAAGTGGACTGATAAAAAATTAACGTTATAAAAAGCAAATAGTTTGGAGGCCAGGCAAATTGCAAGCTGATATAATAAATTCGAAACCGTATTAATTAGATTAAAAATCGTATTTATCATTACTTTTATAAAATTTTAATGTTGTAAGAAGATTAAGCTCATCAATCGTAAAAAAATATAGAATAAGAAAACGATGTTCTGGAAAGTCAGCGACCTTATAAGTTACTTTTTAACCGATTTACAAAAACGGAGAAGGATCTTAATTCGAGTATATATTTTTATATTCGAGTACGTATGTTACTTGTTATCTTTGTCAAATGTTGACCGATTATAATCATAAAATTTTTATTAAATAAGTTGTATTTCATGAATGGTCTCATATATATTTGGGGAAATTCCGCATTAAGTGTCTAAAAATAGGAGATAAAGTTTTTAATGTAATTATTTGGACGATATTCGAGCTTTTTATATACTCGTATCTTGGTCCACTCAAAAGGGTTAAAAATGAGACATTTAATAAAAAAATAAAAGCTTTCGGCTGGAAGCCTTTTGGCAGACATTTTTTTATTAAAAGTCTATTGTTACTTTACTTGTTTTGAATGAAGATAACTTCGACAAGCAATGCTCTGCATATAATTGCTTAATGTAATGTGTCTAGTGAGTGCCGTAATAATAATTTTGTTTAGGCAGCATGTGCGGCCCTATTATTGCTATCATTCGAACATCAGAGTCATGCAGCCATTCAATTAGTCTCTACGAAGCGATGTAACATCTTCGAATGAAAAAGACCTCTTTGTATTGTTCGGGTCTCGTAAGTTTTGTTCTTTTTACAGCTATTAAAATAATAACTCGACTTTTTTTTATTAAAAAGAAAACTGTGAATTTTTATGCCACGAACTCGCACCGCAGTTCTTAGCCGAACGTTAATCATCCATTTTAAAAACAATGCGATAGGCATCGGACGCACGAGATTAAACTGAAATCTAAAAATGTATCTTGAATAGTTTAATGCAATTCAAACATTGTTTGGTTTAAACTTAAGTGCAGTATCTTGTATTGCGAATACAATGAGGTACTAAATATATGTGGTATTATTTTAGAAGTAGGCTTCAGAGTATTGCCGCTATCGACTGAAGTATAGTTGTAAGAGTGTGTCAAAGCTTGGCGGGCTCGCGGACCTATCCAGTACAAACACAGCCTTACCAATTAACGTAACCTTCAAAGCAACGTGCACAAAGTAGCGGGAGAGCGGCGGCTTTCAAGTATTCAGTATACCCTAATTGCTTTTATTTCAGCACAGATCTAACTTCGAAAATATCACTTGTCGTGTCGTCGTTGAATTTAACGGCTATCTACAAATTGTAAGGAGCCGTGGTAGCTCACTGGGTTAGCGCTCGCTGTAAATTACACAGTACGCGAGCAACCCAGGTTCGATCCCCGGCACCAAGGAAATTATTAATTGCAATTTAAAGTGCTGATTTGCCACGTACTCTGCGGTGAAGGAAAATATCGTGAGGAGTTCCGCATGTCTGAGAAATAAAAAAAATATTTCGAAGATATGCGAAGTTCGCCAACACGCATTGGGGCAGCAGCGTGGCGAACAATTATTCCTTGCCCTAAAACCCTCTCAGAAGTGAGAGCCTGTGCCCAGTAGTGTGATGTATATTGGCTGTTACTTTACTTCATATTATTTTTACAAATTGTGCGAAAGTATTATAGAACATATAATTGGCTAAAACATGAGTCCATAGACATAATTGGCCTTAATTATAAAAATTTACGTCTTTATAAAAAAAAGTTGCTCTCTTTCTATTATTAAACGCAATAGGCAACCAGATGTCAGATATCAACGATTATATTATAAAAGGCTATGTACAGATTACCAGTAACGGTAAGCGGTAATGAAAGATTAATGAGTACGGCCTATAATATGGTTTTAAATAAAATTTCATTGAACTATTATTTATTCAGTGGTAAAATTAGATTTATATTAAGCAATTGCTTAGATGCCATGATAAAACAACTCGTAAGTATTTTTGTAATAAACTTTTAGCAACTTTGGTATTTTATACATTTCCTATATACGAAGATATATTGTTCGAAACTAAGTTTGGAGATGGGCCTAATACTCGTTTCATATTCGGTATTCGGCATATTCGGCAGCTTTATCGAATATTCGTATTCTGCCGAATATTCGGCTAAATCACCGAACAGTCGTTAAAGTGGTCTCAAAGTGTCAACTGTATTGAAATATACGAATTGAGTAATGCCATGTCTTTCATAATTTTACTGTTGAAAGTATATTTTATTTATGGGTTAAATTTACTTATATAGCGTTATGTTTTTAAGGCACTGTAAATTTATTTTCAATTATAGCAAATAGAAAGCTTGCTAAAATATTTTGGAATCAAACAAAGAAATATTACATTAGTACATTTTACTTTACTTTGGCCATCATTTTCTCTAAAATAAGTCAAAATAGTAGATCTCCTGCCACCGATTTTTGTCATCATAATTGTCAATTTTCACTAAGAATAACACAACGAAATACTTTTATTCTCACTACAGTAGTCAAACCATAAGCATTTGCTCGGCATTAGCTCTGTACTAGATGATTCAATAACTGTCAGGGGTGGCGTGGGAGCGAGGGGCAGGGTCCTGCGAAATTAAGAACCCTTATAAATTATTGAAGAAAAACATTATTTTTAGTACATGACAATATCTGTATTAATACGTTTTGATAACTTTGAGCCGTAAGGGCACAGCGCATGCAATAAATTTCATACCACGCGAGCAAACCGTCTTCCATCCCCGCGGCACTAATGAAATTGTCAATACAATTTTAAGTGATGAGCTTAGTTGCGTTGGAACCATTGGAAGCAGTCTCCATGTATGAGGAATATTTGTGAACATTTGAAGCCTGGCAATATGCAGTGGAGCAGCCCACCGGACTAACGGCTTCTAGGCCTGAACTTCTGCGTTGTGAAAATTATACCATGTATTTATTCTGAAAAAATGGCTTTGATGCTCCCTTTTTCTTATTATTTCATGTTACAGGGCATTAACAAAATGTTACAGAACTTCCTACAAAGCGAAAGTGAAGAGGTTTTTGTTTGATTACTTTTTTATTTCCTTGTAATCTTGCGACTTATTATGGCAATTGTCAAAGGAGAATGGGACCTTTTTGCCTAAAGTTAAAAGGTTGATATAATCTTTAAAAACTTGGCTATATTTTTCTAACGTAAAATAAAAAAGGCGTTGCTCATTTAACAACCTAGATTACGGAAAAAAATTTAAATGGGAAATTATTTAAAATAATAGACATTATTTTTATTCGGATCCAAAAAAATTAAGTAAAAAAGCTTTTAAGGTAATTTTATTAGTTGGTTAAATTTTTTTATTTTTTTTTTGTAATAAAAACTAAATTCATCTTATAGACTAATATTTGAGACATATTAATGCGTGTCGAAAAGGGCATTTATCAAAGTCAGAGGTATCGGATTAACCTCATTTTCGTATTAAAAATTGATACTCGCTTTAAAGAATAAGGCGACATTTGTGAGAATATAATATAAACCCCGCTTGCCTGAGTGTCCTCGAAAGTAAGTGACTTCAGCTTTGTTGACTATTCATTTACTCTGGTGCTACTGGGATTATAAGGAGGCTTGTGTCGAGCAATGGTATAAGTTAATAAAATAATTGATAATGTTATTTGAGCAATCCACTACTAACAAAGTATACGTTAGCCTCCATTTTGGGTTCATATGTATCATGTATTCATACGTTATATTTATTTATTATACGTTTATTTAAACTCACATACTACCTGTATGCGAGTCTATAAATATAATTGTTCCTTTGAATCTCCTACCACCGTCAACATGTGAAAAATATTGAAAAAGTAAATATTTCCATTAAGTAATAATTAAAAATCAACGGTTACAGTGAAGATAATACATAACTTTTATTTAATCCTCCATAACTCAGCTCATAGATTAACAAATCTTGCCTGATTTTCAGCTATGAACTGTTTATAATGTAAGCTTTCAAATGGTACAACATTTATCTTGTTCACACAGGGGCCCAAGAATGTATGCAAACGTCCCATCTGCTTTATACATTATTTCTCATTATTTTGTTTCTCATATATCATTTGAGGTACACCTGCGGATTGCCTGCTGCAATTGTACTTTTTATGAACATCTGAATATCGAAACGAGTACCGAGAAATGAGTTATTTTGAAATATAAACTCTCAAAGAAAATTGTATATGGGTGTTTTAGATTAAGGTAGTAAGGTACGATATTCCAATAAACGGTTTGAACCATTGTAATAAGTCATTAAAATTGCTTTTTATTTAAGTAATAAAAATCAGCCTCATGTTGGTAAGTGGAGTGTGGGCACAGAGAATATAACTTTGAGTGTGGGGCATCTCTACACAAAACTAAGTGACAACCTGGTAAGATATGCAGGAATCGACATATGCAGGTGGATTATATCCGTGTTTTACTGCAGTGATTGATTGATTGGTCTACATATGTTCAGCAGTAGTGCTGCTAGCTGCGGGTTCGAATCCGGGAACTGCGGAAACTAGTATTCGTATGGCCTAGAAATAATTGTTCCGGGTCTTAATGTTTGTTCTTAAGAAATTTATATATGCTACACGATCACGATGCAGGAGATAATCCTAGTGTAGAGGTAAGTTTTTTTAAAAATGAATGTGGATGATGATGAATAAAATCAATTGGAATAAAATTTCAAAGCCGGAAAAATAATAATGCTTATTTCCGAATATGGATTAACGTGGATGTTTTACATGCTCCTACGTATAATTAGTAATATGCGAATAAACAAGTGGAAAATTAAAAAAAAATGTACAACCGACTTCAATATAAATAAATCATTATTGTAGTCGAAGTTAATTAAATACGCGTAACTAAGGATAACTCAAAAACTACTGGTCAAATCTTGATCTAACTTATATGGGATCACATAAGAAGCACCAGCTTTCAAATAAAAAAGTATCATCAAAATCGGTTCACCTCGATACAAGTTCTGAGGTAGCATACATATAAAAATACAGTCGAATTTGAGAACCTCCTTCTTTTTGAAGTCGGTTGAATAGATAATTTTGAGATAGTACATACTCATGTTATAGAATAGTGATATATTTAAATTAACGATACCGGAATTCGCAACGATATTTTTTGAACAATTTAACAAATTTCTGATCTTTAGACGGGCTTGGTAAGAAAACTTAGACTTGCCTGGTTGAGAAAGACATTAAGTTCACCTTCTTTAAACCTTTTTTATAGCATAGAGTGAAAAACGATCAACCTGATGATAGGTGGATGCGGTGGCCCGTTGACATCCACATTTATCCTCAATGCAATGTCGAAATGGGTTGTCACCTCTGAGGACTAAGATGGAATCTCTTGATTTCAGTAAGAAGGGACTCCGGTTCTCTACACTCATCATACGAAACAGCAGAATATTACGCTGCTGCTGGTCCAGTCAAGCCGACCCATTCGTGCTACAACTGTAATATACTCATAGCCGTAGTACGGCTCTACCACGTAAAATTACCTTAACACGATAGGAAATTAAATTAAAAAAAATATTTTATTTATTTTGATTAATACAAATCCTAAAAATTTATTAATTTTTTTAAATTTAATAATATTAGATAGAACGTTATAGCTCAGATTGTT
>DWHP01006074.1:0-11592 GCA_018247895.1 Parnassius honrathi | reverse complement strand
ATGAACGTACACAGGATGTTCACAAGCGGTAGAATTTAACTGTACTACGGTTGGTAAGTAATCTCTGTTTTATAATTGAGTGTTATAACACATAGAAAATCATCGATATTTGTGTATAAATATACACACACATATATACATTTATACGCATATATATACATATATAACAATAATATACATATTCACACAGGCGTACTATATGGTTTTTTTATTTATTTATGTATAATATGTACATTTATTCCGTACATAGTAATATATATGAGATATAATTATTTAGTAGGATGTTTTTTATTTCGTCTAAATAATGTATGTAATGTAAAGGGTAATTCATTTATTAGTTTGTGTATAATATAGGCAAGTCGTTGTCTTCCGTAATGATTTTGAGACCGTGGTATTTTCAGTCAATCTTTTGACACACTGCGAGTGTTTTTTATGATCTATTGAGTGTTGTATGTCTTTATTAAACTTAACTTAAGAACTGTTCATTAAGTAAAGTTAATATAACTTTTTCATGGATGGGAATAATTTTACAGTAACTAAATAGACCGTCACAATTGTTTCTGTACTTGTCTTTTATGTCAGGTGATACTATAGTATGTTATCATTTAAGGCAGTAACTCAAGTATGTTATCATTTAATACGATAAATGTTTACTAATCAACTCAATATGTACAAATAATCTAACGCATTTAAGAGGTTATGCGGGTGGTCTTTTCTCCATACAAACGCTCTCGCCTGTTTTCTTTCTGGTATATGATCCTATAGCAATGATTTTTTACAGAAAAATAAATATCAACCTCTTCTATGTCTATTACCTTTATAAGCACTAGAACCCTTACAAAATGCTCAAAGTTGTCAGAGGCCTACTAGTGTTCAAATTTTAATAACTTATACTGCAAAAAGAAAAACATAGAGACACAGTGTATATCCCTCATATTCCTCATATGATCTTAAGGCCTGTGCTCAGAGACGGAATGGCATAATACGGCGTGGCGGCAAGGCTTACTTCGGCATGCCGAAGGATCCTGTGGCAACCCGCGGTATGCTAAACAAGTCAAGACGCGCGCTCGCGAAAGTCGCTAAAATCGCCGCCGCAACTAGCTAGATTCAACCTTGTTTCAATTACTTACCACTCACATTCTTTAACCACATAGAGTAACTTATGCATTTCACGTGATGCAGCGGCGTGCCGCGGTATCCCATGAAATGCCGTGACGTGCCGCCGCATCTCTTGGAGTGCAGTACCGTGCGGCAGCATGCCGCGGTGACACGCGAGACGTTTCTGTCTCATCATCATCATCATTACAATCGTTCACAAGTCCACTGCTGACCATAGGCCTCCACCAAGGAATGCCACAAAGCACGGTCCTGAGCCACCTTCATCCATCGACTTCCTGCATGTCTTACCAGGTCGCCACTACGTCTAGTGAGGGGTCCCCCTACACTTCGCCTACCGGTACGAGTCTGCCACTCGAGAACCCTTTTTCCATCGGTCAATCTGGATTACTACTGCGGATACCCTCATTTCTAAGTTTATCACGCAGAGAAAACCCGAGCATAGCCCTCTCTATAGCTCGCTGAGCGACCTTGAGCGACCACGTCTCAGTTCCATTAGTCATCACTGGCAATACGCACTGGTTGTACAGTCTCGTTTTCAGGTTTTGAGGTGTAGCTAACGAGAAAAGGTGTTGTAATTTCGCGAACGCTGCCCAACCGAGCTGAATTCGTCGTTTGGCACCTCGGCCGTAGTTGAACTTACCTAGTCGGACTATTTGTCCCAGGTCCCAGGTCTTGTCAACATATTCATCAACAACTTCGAGCTTAGTGCTCCCAACAACCACCGGCATAGGTGTGCCACGGACGTTACACATGATCTTTGTTTTGTCCATGTTCATCTTAAGATCTATCCGTTGGGAGGCACTATTAAGGTCTATGAGCATAGTGCTTAGGTTCTCCAGCGATTCCGCCATAAGTACTAAAAAATCATACATCATCGACAAATAGTCGCAAATCGAAGATGGGTGATGTACTCGCCATTGATGTTAATAGCGTATTCTTTCCAGTCCAGTAGCTTGAAAATGTTTTTCAATGCGGCGGTAAGGAGTTTCGAGGATGTAACATCACCCTGTCTTACGACTCTCTCCAGTTTGATAGGTTTTGTACTCTAATTCTGTACTCGGATAGCCCTACTATAGAAGCACTTCAGCACTTCCTTCATTATGATGACCAGACGACAACAGTTCAGTGATGTCTCAGCGACTGAAGGGTAAAACTGGCTGCGATAACCGAATGATTAGAGGCACACTGAACCCAAACGTGAAGTTGGAGAGGTCACGTCTAATGAAGTCAACGCTTCGTCCCCCTGGTACGCTAATCCAGCCTACCGAACTCTTTCAGCTCGAATTATAAAACCGTTTTCAGTGCCTAGAAGACTGCAATACAGCGGAAGAAATGAATGACAAATGACTCATCGCAGAATAACACAAAAACTTTCCGATCACACTCTTAATATCATGGCTGTTGGACGGGAAATGAAGCTGCAGTCTTGAACAAATTTAACAGGATATAGGCAACTGAACAGACAGATCTCCGAATATGTACATGCGACGGGACTTACGCAGCTACAATACAGCTCGTATTGAAGAAGCGATTGAGCGGTGCCAGGGCTCCAAAGTATTTGCCTGAGATCTGTCTGCCAGAAAGAGCCAACTGTCGAAGCTGAAGGTCGTTGCGGCAGTATCATTTCCTGGACACCTGAGATTTTGAGTGAGATTGAGAGGTCCTACGGGCAGCTGTACACGTCATCGTTGGAGCCACAAGCAAGTGTGAGTAAAGATCCAAGAGCGAATCTTATCCGACACTACTTCGATGATATCCCGGATGTCAGTCTGACCGAGTTTAGAATGGCTCCCCAGCACCTTAAAAACGGCACGTCCTCAGGTGAGGATGGAATTACAGCGGAGCTTCTGAAGGCGGATGGAAAACCAGTACTTGCAGTCCTTCAGAAGCTCTTTAATTCCGTCCACCGTGGTGGCACTACTCTGGAGTCGTGGAGCAGAAGTGCGGTGGTCTTGTTCTTCAAGAAAGGTGATAACTCTCTCTTGAAGAACTACAGACCAATTTCCCTTCTGAGCCGCGTCTATGTGCTGTTTTGGAGAATCATTACGAAACGTCTCGCACACAGACTCGACGACTTCCAGCCTCCCGATACAAGCCGGTTTCCGAAAAGGATTTAGTACCAAAGACCACATACATACCCTTCACTACACACTATACACTACGAGAAAGCCTTTGATTCCGTCGAAATTTTTGAGAGTTGATGTGACTCAGCTGAGAACGTAAACCTAAGCTGCAACTTGAAGTACGTCTAAATTAATAAGATTATAATATATAACCTCAAAAGTGTTCCCATTAATAAATGTTCCTCAGGAGCGTTTATTAATACGGACCTAGGACTTGGGGATAGATAGATGGATTTTTAAACTGCCGTCACATGACCGAATTCAATGTATTATTTTGATATAAGTGATAATAATTTTTAAAACAGTATCCACTTATCATTTAGACATTATTTTCGTTTCATCCCTGACTTATAAAAAATAATTACAAAAATTTGTTACTTACTGCCATGTTCTGCCACTTTCCTTAACATCTCTGGCGGTACGTATTCGTGTGGAAGATCTTGGAAAATTTCTTGACTTCCCTGGAATAAATTAATTTTATGTTTCAAAAGTGCCTTAAATTGCCGTAACCTTAATGATATTTCATAGTATCAGTGACAACTCACCTGAGATACATTTCCTGAGCCGGTAAACACGAATGTCAGAGGTCCAAGAGACTTCGGCATCATTCCGAGTGCAACTTCGTATCCAGCATCGCGTATTGCTTGACGCGCCATACTTGAATTTCTATAATTGTGCGCTGGACCCACGTGCTACAGAACACAGTTGTTCAAAGGCCTTTCCAAAAAAGCTCGATGTGGATAAAATTAACTATTTAATTAAAAAGTTAGCAAACTAAAGTTATAGCTTATAGGCGTCCCACCGCTATACACAGACTTCTTTTTTCGAGAGAGTAAGGGATCAATTACCCGCCCCGCAGCTTCTTTGGACTTCACATAAAACGTTCAAAAATATGTTATTTGATATGTGTTTATTAACTCAGACATGCAGACTTCCTTACGATTTTTCTATCACTACCAAGCACGTAAACCAGCACTTATTGCAATTAACAATATCATTGCTGCTGTGGGGGGGGGGTGAAATTTCCGGCAAGACCTCATGGCCAGGCACAGGTTACAATCAAAATGACATTTAATTACATATTAAGAACAGTCAGTCTATCGCCCTAGTGGACTTCGAGTTAGTACTTCGATTTTGTGATCTTCAAGATCTTATTCGCATCGGTAGGGGTAATCTAACAATATGTTTAAAAACCGACGTGTAAAGGTGCTTTAGTTATCGTAATATGATTTTCTATTTATTAATATGATGTTGTTTTTGGTAATGTCATATCATTTTATCTTTCGGATCGGACAGGGTTTTCTTTACATATTACATAAACCAGATTCAAATATAGAGACCAGTGACGGGAAAGCAACGTCAAAGGCGCAAGACGCTTAGTATGGCAAATTTATCTGCTCCATTCAAATTCATTTACGCTATTTCGATATTCAAACAAGATTTTTTTTATTTTATAAATACCTTTGTCTTTTCTAATTTTGTATATTTTTTTATAGGATAGGGTGACAAACGAGCACACAGTCCACCTGATGGTAAGTGGTTGCTGCGGCCATAGAGCTATCCTCGATTAAGAATCAAAATGCAGATGCGTTGTCACCCGTGAGGGCTGAGATGGAATGCCTCGTTTCCAGTAAAAAGGGTCTCCGGTTCTCTACACTCACCATACAAAACACAGCAGTATTAAGCTACTATTTTACGCTGGTATTCTGTGAGACCGAGACCGTGCTCCTTCCCCGGTCGAGCCAACCCATTCTTGCTACAACTATACTACTAATATAACTGCAGCATGGTTCTACCTTGTAAAGGCCTATTTTATATGAAAATGATTACACTGAATGAAATGAAAACTCTCATGATATTCGATACTTATGTATCATATTTCGAAATAAATCCGGCCAAGTGCAAAATCGCGGTTTGGCTGATATAACGACTAAATTTTTAGTCATTTATAGTCGTTTTTATTTAGAAAGACTTATTTTCAGAGCAGACTTAAAGTTTAAATGATTAAAAAATATTTTGATTTTGAAATCATTCACATGCCAAGTTCGTACAAAAATGGTCATAAGTAGTTCCTTATCCATCTTTTAGTTCCCGTATATATATATTAAGTGTCATAAGTTCAAAATTGTTATCACATCTACGATAAAATTGTAGTAATATTTAAGTTGGTTTAAGTGTTTGTCAGTCAATCTATTTGCTGCTCATTTTTAGTATTTTTTATTCGTTTGTTACATTCCCCAAAAATATAAACACCATGTTTAGTGCATACAATTTATTTATAGAAAAATAAAACCTAAAAATAAACACCATGTCTTACGGGTTTATAGGAACAACACAATATAACATTAAAACTACCTGCTTATTACGCGGAACTGAGCATCAGTTACATAATGTATACCGATTTTAAAAGTTCAATGTTATCTTGGCCCCATATTGTGACATACGGCACCTTGACCGTTAAAATCGAGCAGGTACCTGCATTATTGGACATCGACTCCGAGCAACATCCGCAAAAAACTTAGTCTTGTACAAGGCAAAATCAGGGAACGCTATCCTGATCTTTCGTACACAATGATGCCGTGATTTATCAGTGCGTTCTTTTTGTGCAAAAAGCGCAGGTCAGTGTAAACGCGAAGCACCAAAGGGGCACTTGGTGTAATCCGCCTGCCGAGCGTGGGAACGCGATATGGTGTCTGTCTGATACGTTAATACTTGTGCAATTTCATTTTATTTTCTACATACTTATTATGTTTTATTTTATTAACTTGATTTATAGTCGAGTCAAAAACGTAGCAATAAAGATTTAAAACATTACAAATAAACGAGTACTTTAAATTATTCTCCTAAAAAAGATTTGCTTCATTTCGAATTTTGAAGTACCCAAATTAAATGAAAAGTAAAAAGATGATACTGGCACCTACTGCAGTATACGTTGCTTATGCCAAAGGAAACTAGATACTCAAAAAAATTATATTCATTCTTTATTGGTAGTACCGAACTTTTCAATCTATGCGTCTGAACCACTTGGAAAATACATCTGACTACAATGATAGTGTATATTATATACGCTACACTATCACTGTCTGACTATTTATATTTTAGACATCTCGGAATTCTATGCTTTCAAAGAATCTCTTACATATGGCGCTTAATTATTTCGGGTAAGGTGGAACAAGCACATTTAAAAAAAATGCGGGTGTTCACAGACGTGAACCAGTGCTGCCTTGTAATGCTTTCAGAGAAGGCGCGAGATTCCTGACTTTGGTGGCTTGTCACACCAATCTGACATTACTTTTAAGTCACGAAGTATGCTATTAGCGACAATTTGTTTCAACGACGGCATTGCGTATAGACTGTAAACTAATAAAGCAACTAATGTAGTCGATTGTTGCTTTCCGTCTGTATCACAGTTAGACATCTACCATATTAATTCTCCAGTTCTCCAGTAAAAATTGGTCTTTCTACCCGTCGGTAAGTTTGTACGACACCCATCTCAAATTCTCCAAGAACGCTTACGGAGAGAAAGTTAGTCGTGAATATTGGATTACGTTGGTGATGATTCAATATATTCTTGCTCAAGATCCAAATATGTAACTTGTCGGTTTTCGAATAAGTTTGACGACTTCTCAAAAAATTATTTAGTCACCTCAGTTGACGGCTGACCCTTTCATTTCAAACGCTTCCTCGTCTTCTTTTAAACTCAGCTAACCAATAAAAACTTTACCCTCGTGAACAAACATGTATACTAAAAGTAATCGTTTTGAATGCTTTTGGTCCTATAAACATTTCTTCTAATCATCTTCGTCATATATAACTTGCCATTGTCAGGTTCAAACAAATAGATAAAGAGTCTAACTCATTTTCGCATGTTCCTTGTGCAATTACAATACTATGATTCATAAGTTATACGAGGAAACAGTGCATAAGATAAAGTTCCGGGTACTGTAGTACTTACCTATTTGAATGGTAACCGCACCTGGCTTGTCATTGACACTGTAATATAACATTGTTAGATGTTACATCGAAAAGACATTGTTAGTTGTTACAGCCTTTTTTTACGCTGATTTATACCATAAAATTTTCAACGCAATACACATTTTTCTATAGAACTGTAAATTTATCAATGGTCAATTAGGGAGGAAAATATGTATCTAATAACATCCGTGTTCCTTATAAAAATACAATTAAACAGTTAGAATGTCAAATAACTCATAGGTATGAGTATTATGTCCTATAACGATTTCTTATATTTAGGCGAGCACTTCACATTGAATAAAAATTAGTCCCCTTCGATGTGAAAAATCGAAATTCTAGAAAGACTGCAGATTGTGAACGCTTACGGGATAGTTCCACTATTACATCAATAGAATACATTTCAGTGTTCTATTATTACATCAGATAATATACCACAAATACTCACAAAAGAACACGATAAAATCCGTAAATATAGTTTTATTCAACACGATTTTTGTTAAGGATAAGAGTAATTTTCGAGCGATTTCAATAGGGAAGACGGCTGGATGCTTCCCTACCAATTACTTGGGATCCATACAATAATATATGAAATTAAATTCCAACCCAAGCATACCAATAGCATAAGCATAAGCGTAGATTAGATCAAAACTCAATAATTTTAAGCTAAAGGTAGCCGTGGTTAACTATGACAATGGGACGTGGAACACTTCAGTGCCCCCGTGACCACTGACCATGATGGGTGGTTCAAAGTACTCGAAAGGTGTGGATTATAAAATAACGGGATAAAATCCGTCATAAAACTAATTTACATTTAACGATTCGATAATTCTTTTCTCCTATCCGCCGGCTTAGCGCGACGGTTAGGTACAGTCTTCAGCAAGTCAACCTTCAAAATTTAGTTTCAACAATGGAAATAAAAAGGTAGTTTAAAAAGATCACACTAAAACAAACTGGTTTAAAAGCCGTATCAAACTACTCTTACTGGCATGCTACCGTAGGGTTTCCCATGTTATGCGAGCCGCGCGCTCTTATTTCTTGTATCGCGCTTGAGTGACAACCAAAAGCAACTAAGGCTTCTCAACTCCCAATAAGTTGTACTTTATAAAACCACAGAATAAATAATAGTACAAGAAATAAAACTAAAATACTTAAACTATGTAGATAGTACGTTTTTCCACAGAATAAATAATAGTACTAGTATTATGTAAACATACCAACAAATGTAAATTATTTTCCAGTAATATGTCTAAATTAATTCAAAATTTCAGTTGTATTATTTCTGCAGGATTAAAAATTGTCACTGCGGATCGCTGTAACAGCTGGGTGCCCCGTTATTTTGAGATAATATTAAATTTGTTTTAAAAACAACATTTTTAAAAACAAAGTTTTTTAACAACGTTGGTAGTTGGTACTACATCCATATTATGTACCTACTTACGTCATTGATATTGCGTTCGAGGAGCATTGTTATCACGTCGGAACACATTTTCAATAACAACACGAATTTTCTTAGAGTCCATTGTTATAAATAAGTACATTTTTTATAGAATAAAGGTGACAAACGAGTACACAGTTCACCTGATGGTATGTGGATGTTGTGGCCTATACATATCTTCATCCATTCTCAATTAAGAACCAAAATGCAGATGCGTATAACACCCCTGAAAACTAAGATGGAGTTCCTCGTCTTCATTAAAACACATCATCATTAACCTGCTTTTTAACGCTGGTATTCTTTGGAAGCGTAGTACTTCCCCGGTCGAGCCAACCCTTTCGTGCTACATTGAAATAGCTGCAGTATGGTTCTGGCATGTATTTTTAACGTATAACAGTAGTAATATTGTAGAACAAACAAAAACCCAATGAAACAAATTATTTATTGATTTTGAAAAAGGAATAAGAAGCTTAAATATAATATTTTATTTGAATTTAGAATTGTGCAAATTTTATAGGTACTTATAGAATATATTCGATACTTAGGTTTAGACACGTAGAAAGAAAGAACCGCCGGAAAGAGTAACATAAAAAATGTAAGCCACAGAAATAACGAGTGGCAGAATCGGCAATGGACGTTTACTGAAAATAAACCTAATTAAGAGTACCCTTAACTGAAAACATGCATGCGTAGATATCATAGTGGTGTGTCTGGATCATGCCTAATAAATGTCCCTAGTCTCTACTAATCCCTGGGTATCCTCTGGTGGCCCCTACGTAACTGGCCAGGAAATTTATGTATATACGAGTATATATTAATTTATGTATACATAAATACCCTGGCCTGTTACGTAGAATTTTTCTCTAACTAATCGTAGGACCAAAATGGATGAAGATCGATATCTTGAGTGAAAAATCTCCTTTAATGGACCTGCCTGTAGGTCTAGAAGAGGCTTCTTAAGCCTCATCAACACCCTGCAACAGGGGGACCGAAATATTCTGGTTTCACCCACAAGCCAGGTTAGATTTCGGTAACGTGCCTGAATAAGCAAGCCAGGACTGGATTGTGGGTGTGGTCGGAAAACTGAAACCCTGGCCGGAGGCAGAGCTCTCGATAATACTAGGGGAAATACCTAAGCCTCAGCTGGGCATTACATATCTGCCCCGCAGTAAAGTAGACACTCCAGAGGAGGCGGTTGTACTGTTGAGGGCACAAAATGAAGGGCTCCATACCAAGCTATGGAAAATCCTCCAACGTAGGGACGAGGAGAATGGGTTCCTAGTAACCTTTTGAAGTTGAAGCAACAACACAATGAATGTGTGCATAAGCGGCCTGTAATTACGTTCGCCCGCACGCACACAAGCAAATGCGTAATGTATGCAAGTAAGTGACGATTTCCCCAAAAAATGGGCAGTGTAATAGTAGACATTTACTTATATTTATTGACTAATATTTTATTAAAATTATTTATATACCGTATACTATAACTAATATATTAAGAAAAATATAGCAAACAAGCTCTGCACATAATTAGAAACACTTCGAAAAATCAACTTAAATAAAACTGACTACACTACACCGTAATAAATCCTACTAAAATATTTACTATAATGGCAATGCTCAAAATGGCGTCGATAAAGTAGAGCCCTTTTCACTTTTTACAATTTGATTGACTGATGAAGAGCTATCGTATCATAAGGCCATCTATGCAAACAAGGCTGTAGTTTTTGAGCTATTGGAAAGTGACCATATTAACCGCATGACTATATTACGCTCACGTACTATATGTAATGTACATGACAGTAAATTAATTTCAAAGAAATCAAAAGTAAATTAACTTGTAGGTACGTAGCTCATTCCGGACACTGATCTTTATTTATTCATACATTTTAATGGTACGAAGTAAAAGGCTAATTGAACTGTTTGTTTATCCAGGACGGTAATTACAGCGCTGCAGAGCATACATCAAATGATGGCATTTTATTACCACGTCTGAGACGTAGCAAGCGGCACTTTTGAAAGCGCGTAGCGCCGTCGTCCCCATATGTTTCCTTGAATTAGCGTCTGTTTTCTACGTAGAAAATAGCCATCATAAAACACGTAGTACACTACATAAAACTTTAATATCTGTTTGTTTATAATGAAATTGGACGTCGGCTGCCAGATACAAGAATATATGTCTGTAAGTGCAGAGGACGTGAATAAGTAAACTTGAATGCATTTTTATATTTTTGTACTGTTAGGAATTAGGATGTCATCTACATTAAATTTCCTTTGTTTATTAGTATTTTTAGTTAATAATAAAAATACTAATAAATAAAAGAAATTACTATACTGATTTATTTATTAGTATTATTAATTAAAAAAACTAATAAATACAGCATGTAAGTTTATTAATTTGTGTTTAGCCGTGCAAAAGAGTATCCTCTGCCCCATATTATTATCCCGTAGGTGTTGTAAATTTAATGCTCAACACACACGTTCAGTTAAACTAATCAATTGAACTGACGTACATCCAAACACAGACCGTGACTGTGAAATAAATTGAAATTAGAAGCCAGTGAATAGAGAAATCGTTTTAGCTTACATCCGTTTTAACTAATCAGTTTGACTAACTGTTTGTGTCGGCAGTAAGAGTGTTCTGTGATCAGCGGTGACGGAGCAACAACGCACCGAGCCGTCCAAATAGCCATCTTAAAATGCAAAAGTGAAATATTTTTCCTTCAGTATCTATCTGTTTTTACTGAATTTCAAGAATTTCAACTAAACGTAATCTATTAATAAATAAATTAACATAAAATACCTATAAAAATAAAATCCCGTAGGTATCGAGAGGCCACAGACGGAAACTGAAACAGAAGGGCAGCAGTATCTTTATGGTAACAACTCAAATTAACAAAAAAAAACTGCGATGCCCATTGGCCTGCCAAGTAGGAATGC
>DWHP01006073.1:0-11592 GCA_018247895.1 Parnassius honrathi | reverse complement strand
CTGCATTTTGATTCTTAATCGAATGTAGATGTCTATGAGCCACAGCATCCACTTACCATCAGGTGGACTGTGTGCTCGTTTGTCACTCTTATCCTATATTAAACAAAAAATCTCCCCTACAATCGGAAATACCCATTTCTTTTACATACATAAATACAATTTTCCGGTCATTTCTACTTCAAAAAAGTTGACGAAGCATAAATGTTATTAACTAAAACATAACATAACTTGCAAACATATGTATATTTATTGTTCGTATAGATAAACAATGAGAGCCGGTATCGTCAACATGCACAGTACCAGTAGCGAAAATTCGCTTATAACGATATATCGGTATAACGTTATATTATTCGGTTAATTGGTAATTTTATAATAATGGGAAAACATTTGGAAAGGATTGTATACGTAGGTAGGTACATTAATTAACAAAAGAAACATTTATAACTAGCGAATTCTCTGGCTTCACCTGGGTGGCATCTTTTAATATGGCGTTATTAAGACTTAAGATAACCATTAACGACCATTTATTTAGTTCATCTTATCAATATCTCTATTTTAATAATATCTCTCAATTTTGGAATAAAATTTGGTCTTGGTTACTTCTGGTACTACTCGCTATTTGTTCGCGAAGTTTTATTACAATGCGTTCAGCTAATCCGAAGGTAAGCTCGGACAGGCAGATAGACAAACGAAAACTTTATAAATGGTTACTCATTGAACTAAACTATTTTCACAAATTTTATCGCGTTTAAATCCGCAAAAATAGTTTTATTCTATGTGTATTTATAGTTCGTATTATTCGCGTAAATATAAGAAATCATAATTTTACTCATGTCTCAATGGTTAAATATTTTATACAAAAAGCTCACAAATTATCGAAACAGAACTGCGTTTTTTATTTAGTTTGTGGCATTTTGTTATTATTGATGCCAACGACAAGTCGAACTGAGGTCATAGTAGAACATATGAAAAACACATATCGCAACGTATTTTTTTATAGTATTTACCGGCGGGTGTGACTATCGATAGCGATAGTGCGCGAGCAAGAGATGAATATATGCGACGCCATTTTCAATCCTATTCTTTAACTGCACGAGTAGTATTGCCATGTACTGGGGGTGTAAGAATATCGACTACGCCATATCATCCCGGGGTGTCTTATGAGGCAACAGAGGGAAACAAATATAGGATGGGCAGCAGCATCTTTCTAATAACGACTAAATATCAAAACTGCTGTTGCTATCCCGCTTGCCAAGCGTGGTAACTATGGCAAATATCCCCCGTATGCGGCAATCTACGGGGAAACCTATAGCATAAAATAAGCTGTAACGGAAACATTTACGAATGTTTGTACTGCCCAGAACACAAATTAATTATATTTTTTAGTATTCCCTTGATCTCCGTTTAATACGTAATTTTGTTTAAGGATTTTATGGTAAAATACATTCTTCGCCACGGAATGGCCGCTGAGAAGCTAGTGCTGGGCGTACCTTTGTTTGGACGCAGTTACACTCTTGCCGCCTCCACTTTACCTGCCCCAGGTGCAGCTGTAAGCGACTGGGGTGAGGAAGGACCATACACGCAAACTCGAGGAATGCTCGCCTACTTTGAGGTAATAAATACATTAAGCATCTTTTTCTTTCTTTTCAGAAGTCTTAAAAAGTTTTTCGATTCCGCCTTGCTTTAGAGGCTTAAAAACAAAATGGTATATCTTATAAAACGTTGTGTGTCTACAGATATGTATGGCTGAACGTGAAGGAAAAGGAACAAGTGCATTAGATGAAGCTGGTAATTCATTTGCTGTTTTTGATAATCAATGGGTAGCATACGATTCTCCAGATACTATTCTTGAAAAGGTAACATAATTTTGTTAACTACTGAATAAAGTTATGAAGTCAAATATTTTCACTTAATATCAATTATTTATTATTAACTTCTTGCAGATGAAATTTATTATAAGTATGGACTTGGCTGGAGCAGCCGCATGGGCAATAGACATGGATGATTTCCGGGGTCTTTGTGGGTCCCCTTACCCAATTTTGAGTGCCATATCGACGACATTAAACGGTAAATAATGTAAAAAAAAATTAACTTTTGTAACTTTACGAGATGAAAAAAATATTTTTTATTAATTATTTATTTTATACTATTACAGGTGAATTGACACAATCTGATCAAGCTTCTTTAAAGATTGGATCATGTGAAACAGATATTTCTTATTTGTCTTCTGATGAAGAATCCTGTGCACATTTCCATTTCTGTACTGGTGGCATAAGTTTTAGAATGGTGTGCGAAGAGGACAGACTTTATGATCCATCGACAGGTTTCTGTGGGTATGTTTCAATTGAATAATACTTAGCTTTGACAACAATTAAAATTTTGTTCAATTTATAATTAATTAAAAATATATAAAAATGCACTGACATATAATAGCCAGTTGTTACGTATAAGAAAATTATTTTCCCTAGGCATCAGGATGTAACGAAATGCATTCCCGGACAAAGCTTAAGAATTAGCACAGAGGAAGCGGCACGATTCTTATCACAAGCGTATGAGATCGACTTTCAGGTAATTTTTATAAACAAATTCATTTATATTACCAAAATATTCAAGCAATTATGAATTTTATTTTTATTTTACAGTGGAGTAAGCTTGGGTCAATGAATAAGAAGACGGAACAACTCGTCGAATCAACCCAACCAGATATTAAAAGTAAGTCACTATAAATTTATTTTATAAAAAGGAATCGACAAACGTACTTACAGTCCATCTGATGGTAAGTGGCTGCTGCAGTCTGTGGACACTTGCAACCGGCTTTAAACAAAGAAGCCGACAGACGCGTTATCACCTCTGTGGACTAATATGGAATGTTTCGCAACCTGCAGTTATACCGGTTCTATTGCTTATCCTTCAGTCCGGTAAACAGCAGTGCAAGCACTATTATTTGGCGGCAACAATAAGTAATCTGGTGGTGTCCATCCAGAACTCCCTAGTAAATTTATTATGTTACTTTCAAAATTAATAATTTTACAAGGCCATATTGCGTCTTAGTTTCAGGTCGGGATAGTGACAAACGGATTGTTTGTTACATGACTAGTTGGGCGTTCTACAGGCGCGGCGAAGGAAAATTTGTTCCTGAACGTATCGATACACGTCTCTGCACTCATATAGTTTACGCTTACTCCACTTTATTGACCGATGAGCTTGTTATCAAAGAATTTGATCCTTGGGCAGATATTACTAACAGTAAGTCACCTTTCCGATATTGTAAATTTCTTGATGAAGTTTGATTTATTTTTACACCTGCACTATTTTTCTTCAGATTTATATGAACGGGTTACGTCTCTACAAGATGTTAAAGTTCTCCTAGGGCTAGGAGGATGGACAGATTCAGCAGGAGACAAATACTCACGTCTAGTATCGTCTAGCGCAGCTCGAACCAAATTTGTTGTTAAAGTTGTTAGTTTCCTACGAATGCATAACTTTAAAGGCCTCCACTTAGATTGGAACTACCCGGTTTGTTGGCAGAGTAACTGCAAGAAAGGTGCAAAGTCTGATAAACAAAACTTCGCCAAACTAGTTCAGGTATCCGTTGTAATGTTATTTCCTAATTTAGAAATTATATACAGATGACTATACATATCACCGTCTATACTTTTAGGAACTTTCGAAAGCCTTACACGCAGCTGATATGGAATTAGGTATCGCAATATCTGGATACAAAGAGATTATTGAATCTGCTTACGACTTGCCTGTTTTATCTAAAGCTGCTGATTTTATGAGCACTATGACATATGATTACCACGGAGGATGGGAACGAACAACTGCACATCATACACCATTGACTTCTGATCAGAATGATGCTTTGCCTTATTATTCAGTCGTAAGTATCATTTAATTCCCTAACAGAATTATTACAACGTTGCTAAAGAAGATATAAACTAAATATGGTTATCTGCAATTCTAATAATGGGCATCTTTTCAGGAATATGCAATAAAAGCAATGATAGACGGTGGTGCAGACCCTAAGAAATTATTGCTTGGCTTGGCGTTCTATGGACAGTCATATAGATTAGCAGACGCTGAAGGATCGAGCGGATTGGGTGCTTCAGCCGCTGGTCCTGGTGAACCAGGAGAGTTCACTAAGCAACCAGGAATGTTAGCATATTATGAAATTTGTTACAGAGGTAATTTGTCACGAAACCTGATGTATAAAAACTGAATATCTTTACCGTGTAATACATGTGTGCACTAAAATTTCATTTTGTTTTTGCAGTCAAAAACCTACGCTGGAGGACAGGCAGACAAGATCAAGCCGGTCCCTACGCATACTCAGATAACCAATGGGTTGGGTATGATGACCCCAAATCAATCCGTGAAAAGGTAATATGTAATTTTATTGTATTACTCTTACGCAAATAATATTTTCATAACCTAAAAATAAAGTTATTTTAACGCAGAACACTAGTCAAATCACGTTTTGCTAATCTCTAATAGGTACAAGCAATACACATAATTGTGTGTTCTATAATACGCATAATGCAATCTAATTATGTTGGTAAAACCACAAAATCTTGAAATTTAACCAACCACGCAGGTTGAATGGGCACTGCGCCTTGGTTTGGGTGGAGTGACTGCGTGGGCAATGGATTTGGATGACTTCAACAACCGTTGCTGTATGGAGCCGTCGCCCTTGCTGCGTGCTGCGGGTCGCGCTCTCGGTCGCAACGTACCAGCGCCACCCACGTCGCCATGTGAACGACCACCTGAGCCTATCACGCCAGCTCCGCCCACTACTACACCTGCTGAATCTGATGGTAAGATAAATAATATTTGACAATCTAGTAAATAATTCACTTAGAGGTGTATTTTCTTTATAGAGATAGATGCTGTGGCCCATAGAAACCTACATTTATCCTCATTTAACAATTAAAAAGCAGATGAGTTGTCAATGCCTCGTTTAATGTGTATAATTATTAATTACATATGTGCAATACAACATAGTATATACATAATGTGCTCACATGTCAACATCTTCTCCAAACGCCAACCTCATCTGAACGCGATGCACTTTGCTGGTAGATGAGTGATTACGGGAAATTCCAGAATAGATATATAGCGAATCTCGTTTAATCTAGGCATGGCATACCCAAACCAAGGAAACAGCCTTGCAATACGTCAATATATTATAGCTATATTACGGTTATCGCATTAACGGTTCGGCTCGACCAGGGAAGAACCATTCTCTCACAAAATACCAGCCTAAAATAGCAGCTCGGTGCTGCTGTCCTTTGTTTGGTACGTGTAGATCCATCGCTTTTAATGGAAACGAGACACTACATCATAGTTCTCAGGGGTGGCAACACATCTACTCTTTGATTCTTAATCGAGGATTGATGTAGACGTCTATGGGCCTCAGCATCCACATACCATCAGGTGGATTGTGTGCTCGTTTGTCACCCTTATGCTATAAAAAAGTTTAATATTGCGATCTTCAAACTGTCCGCCAAGGCGGATCCTCCTTACGATGGGTGGGCCCATATCTGTTACGGACAAGGACGATGATCACTATTTTGAGGAGATATCATATCATTTACAGGTTCAATCTCCAGCACAAGCGAACATGGCAGTCACGGTAGTCACGATCACGACCATGCAACAAAACCAACTGCAACAACCTGGCCCAGCTGGAACCCCGGAACCACCACCGCAATGACATGGTGGCCACAAGCTACCACCACCACTATGAAACCAACAACCACTAAAACAACTACTACACGCCGAACTACGACCAGTGAAGTTCCTGACATTGCTCCAGGTAAAAAAGCGCTCATTAGTTAACTCTACACTTTTGTTCGCTCTACTCAAAGTGCGTAGATAGATCATAAGCATTGGAAAATGAAGCTTCCCACGAAATAATTTTCTCTAATATGTAATGAAAGTTGGAATAAGATTTATTATTAGTATTTTGTATCTCCACTTTACGTACTCGGGTTTTTTTGTAGCCCAGTCATGGCGACATGGGTTCCGAAACGCGGAGGCTTTTTGGAGAATTTTACTATTACAACTTATTTGTCTATTGGTGTGAACAGTTAAGAGTGTAGAAACGTAACCTACGTTTCTACACTCGGGTGTCCGCATTTTTCCGGCTTTGTGATATTTTACACTTCCACTTCTTAAGCTTAAAGCTTACTCCGGCTGGCCGACCAAGGCAAGCTAAAGGTGAGAAATTGCAAACTCCCCGGGAGAACTCGGTTATGGCCTGTGATGTCGTCCCTCACTGATAGTTGGTCACAAGCTGTCCCTTGTGGGCTTATTATTATTAATATTATATGAAGTGAAAACCCGACAGATAGATAGAATTGAATTCATACTTATTTTTAACTAGTGATCTGCTTCGGCTTCGCATGGGTAATATCTGGATACTGCAACAAAAATAAAAAAAGAATATTACCAATGCTATAAACTACTAATATTCCCCTTAATCACTTGTGGTAAGCTTAAATTGCTTGTGTTATGAGTGGTCACGCCAGTAGTCGAATGGCGGATTCGAACCCACGACCTTTTTGCGTTCGCGGTCCGCGCCCTGCCATTAGGCTACTGTTGCTTTTTACTACGCCTATAACCTTCGCGGAAGTGCAAGAAGTATGTTGACAAAGTCTTACCGCAATCTGATGAGGTATGGCAGCGCATAAAATACGAACAAACAAAAATTACTTTTTATATATTACATTTACTTGTAAAAGTTAAAAGCTTATGTTTATGTATAACCAAAATAAATTTATGCATATATAAATAAAATTTCAGTAGGTATCTGTTTGAAATATTGAATGAACTGGCTTCTATTCTATTTTAAGGAGTTGTTTGCATGCTATGACAAAAATTTTTTTTTACATCTGTCTGTCTGTCTGTCCAGGCTAATCTTCGCAATAGTTGAACGAAGAGAGAGATAGGGAGCGCAATTCCAAGAGACTATATTTTATCCGAAAATCTTAAAAAATTTTTTGCTAAACCGAAAAATTGATAAAATAAATAGTTTTAGATTATCTTAGATCTAAATAACGCCACATTAATAGATGCTATCCAGGCGCAGCCGGGTCATGTCGCTAGTAGAAATAGAAAATAATTGTATATCTTTACCATAGATTAGGTATAAAAAATACTCGTTGAAAGTCGTTTTGAAGACTAATTAACCGCCATTTTCTCGCTCAAAAGCTTTTATTATAGCCTTATTATATAGCCTTTCAGCGAGAAAACGCAGCCAATAATATTCTTGGAAGTATACCGTTGTTTATATGATATTTATAGTTTTAATTTTTTATTGTTGTATGTATTGTACATAAAAAAATTAAGTCACATTATTTTGGCAGGTGTAGAAGGCTCAGCTTGCGAGGCTGGCGAGTACCGCGCTGCACCAGGTGACTGCGAGGCTTACTTGCAGTGTGAGGGCGGACAATGGCGCAAACACCGCTGCGCACCTGGTCTACACTGGTCCGCGAAATCAGGCCGTTGCGACTGGCCTAGCTTTGCTCACTGCACAGGTTAATTATACTTTTAAATATCTGCTAAAATCTTAGTACAGCTACGCGCATTAATTAATCGATCTACAAATTAATACGTATAAACAATTTATGCGTGACACTGTCACGCTGCATCTATGTCATAGTTGTACCCCGAATGGGTCGAACCAGGGTCGAACCACGCCCTCATAGAATACCCGCGTAAAATACTAGCTTAATGCCGCTGTGTTTTGTATGGTGAAGTTCGAGTGTAGAGAACCGGAGACCCATTTTACTGGAAAACGAGGCATTCTGCTCTAGTCATCGGAGGTGACAACGTTCGAAACAATTTTATGCTCAATTAGGGATAAATGTAGATGTCTATTAGCTACAGCGTGCACTTACCATCAGGTGCACTGCGTGCTCGTTTGTCACCCATATTCTATAACATTCCGCCGTGCCGTGTTAAACGCGGACATCACATGTCCGCGAAATGTTTTATAATCCAGGTTTCCTCACCATGTTTTCGTACACCGCCGAGCACTTTCACAATAGGAAAATAATTTTTTACTCAAGTAATTAGTAAATGCTAGTTTTACGTCATCGTCTTTCAGACAGACCACTGATCCCACCAGCTACCGGCTCGGCGCAGCGATTTCGTGCTCCGTATTCACAACTAATCATAGGCCTCGTCCATCAGATGTTTTAAAGTTCTTCGCTGCATCTAGAGAACCTGGGGAATAATTCCCATCAGTTAATGATTCTTCGAGTTATATGATAAGCTCATTCTCTCATTAATTTTTTACTTAATTTTATTTGAAAGCGGTACATAACAGTAGAACGAAAAGGAATTATCAAAAGTTTCATATTTAACATTATCACAACAAGCTATATATATTTTTTGTATATTGGATATTTTTGGATTGGATTGCATTGGATTGATTGACTCCAAGCAAAAAAGCCTTACCCATGTTTTTATAAACACGACATTTAAAAAATTTTCTATTCTAGAGAAACCGCCTAGCCAAGAGAGTACGGCAACAACAACGCTAGCTCCAGCCACCTCTCGACCACCACCCACGACAACGACAATACGTACTACCACGACCAGTGCGACGACAACAACCACTACCACAACAACAACTACACCTAAGCCGAAACCTACCACAACAATGACTACAACATCCGCACCTGCTAGCGAAGGTCAGTTATCACAAAATATAATTTCAGAAAGGCGTTTAAGTGATGTAACTTAATAAAAATAAACAGTAGATATACTTTAAACTATCTAACAACTTTTACCAGACTTTATTAAGGAAGAAGGTTATGAATTTGAGATAAGTGAGAGGATTTGCTATTATTTTTTGTTAACGGAGTATAATTACTTATACTATGTTCTGAGTTAATTTTTCTTTTAAATATTGGAACTTCAAACTTGTAACCGTAGCTCCAACGTAAAATGTAATAAGTACATTACAGTTCAATGAGGGTGAAACTACTTTTCGTCCATTGTTATAAATCGAGCCAAAAACCGATCAGGATCTTGTTGCAATAATTTTAATTTCTTTCACTTTACAAAATTCACTCACAACGCCACCACATGACACAAAAAATATTGATAATATTCTTATTATGTTTAAAGAAGAGGCAGCCGCTGGACAACCATGCAGCGGACAAGATTATGAATCTGTTCCCAATGATTGCAACTCGTATCTGCATTGTGACGGTACAACGTGGCGCCAGCAACGCTGCGCCCCCGGTTTGCACTGGAGTCCCAAACAGAAGCACTGTGACTGGCCTAAATATGCTAAATGTGAAGGTGAGGAACCAAATTAAAATATTAATAACAACATTTTATTGATTTTATGTAAAGTATGGTTTCTTCTACTTTTTGCAACCCGTAACAGTTGCCGTGAGTCTATGTCAGTGTAGTAAGGTTTGTCACGCCACGTTTGGTAATCGGATTAAAGATATGATTGGGCTTACAGATGAGGGTCGGGCCAAAAAAAATCAGCTGTTAAGTTTTTCCATTAAGAAATTCTCAATATCTGCCCGGAGTCAGGAAGTCACGTAAGGCCGTTGGTCATGGGCCTGATCTCTTCCCGGTCGTGTCGGTTTACCGCCCCATCGGCCTATAAGAGTGATGGTATACAGAGTTCACTGTGGCACTGTAATCCTGTCCTGTGCCGTTCCTGCGTCGATAGCTAGTCTCCGGCGAGGCTGGCCGCCGTGACCGAAATTAGATCTGGAGAACATTATCAGTTTAGCGAAGGCTACGAACCTATCATTTACGCTCTTACGACATCGTAGTGACAAAATGGTGTGATGGACGAGGCATTAAAGCCGTGCAAGAAAGCATCACACCATTTTGAATTTTTTGTATTTATTTATCAGTTAAACAAAAAATTGTTGAAAAACGTGTTACTTTTTACTTATTAGTTTAATATTTATTACAAAACCTATTTTTCATGTTTTAAGGGTCAGCTCAGAAAGCCACAACAACTGCACCCAAACCAATTCGACCTGCCCGACCGACTAGACCTCCGACTACAACAAGTAATAACGTTTGATATGTCTCATAAATATTGCATTTTATTTTTAAAGAATTGGTCACAATGGAATATTTCTATTTATTTTCAGCAACAGCTAGCTCAGAACAGGATCGGGAAGACGGACCCTGCAGCGATAATGAAGTGCACGCACCGGCTTCTACCTGTGACTCATATCTGTTGTGTGTAGGCGGCCGTTGGCGTAAACAGCTGTGCCCACCAGGACTTCACTGGGACAAACGAACTAACCGTTGCGACTGGGTCGAATTCGCCATGTGCGAAGGTACATAAAACCACACTTGCGTGTTGCTCAAACGATGACGTGTACAGCTGCCCGTGGAACTTCTCAATCTCATTGAAAATCTCATGTGTACCGGAAACGATGCTACCACACTTGGTCTTTCGCTAAAATAGTTGGCTCTTTGTAAAAGACATATTTCTGGCAAAGACCTTGGAGCACTGATTCCGCTTAATCGCTTTTTCAATACGAGCTGTATTGAAGTTGCGTAAGTCCCGCATGCATTTGGAGATCTGTTCAGTTGCCTGTATACTGCCAAATCTGCTCAAGACTGCAGCTTCACTTCCCGTCCAACAACCATGACAGGGGGGGGGGGGGCCTTACAGAACTTAGCTCCGACCGCATGGACAGTTTCCACAAGCCTGTCGTTCATATCGTCCATTGTATTGCAGTCTTATAGGCACTGAAAACGGTTTCATAACTCGAGCTGAATGTTTTCGGGCCTTTAGATTACAGCACGAGGGGGACAGAGAGTTGCCTTCGTTAGGCGGAACCTCTAGGTTCAGTGTGCCTCTAACCATTCAAAAATAAAATCTATAGTAATATATGTAATATTAATAGTGATTATTTCTACAAATTACTGCTACACTGATTTTAAGGTGTGAAGAAATATGACAGAATTTCTAAAATAAGAATATGAAGTACCTATTTAAGTACACTTCATAACTATCAATGCAGTATAAAACAAAACATAAACCTCTCGATGAAATCGTAAAGTTGCTTACTGATAATCTATTTCTTAATATATTTCAGCATCAAAACCAACAACAACTAAGAAGCCAGTATATCAATATACAACCACGAGCAGAACAACGACCACGAGAAGGCGATCGACAGTAACTACAAAGGAACCGTATACATTATCCGAGGAATATCAAAAACCTACAGTTAGTAAAAATTACCATTTTACAAATTGATTGCACTTCTCAAATTCCCATTTGGAACTTATTGTAATAGATCCGATATCTGCGAAACAAAATTTTAACATTCTCGTTTTTTATATATTCGTTCATTATATACTCGTTTTATCGACTGCCTCGTTGGTCTAGTGGTTGTAGTAGTGCGACTGCTGATAATGAGGTCCTGGGTTCGAATCCCGGGTCGGGTCAAAAAATTAATTATGTATTGACTTTTTCCGTCACGAAATTCTCAGTAGTTGCCCGGAGTCAGGAAGTTGGCAGTGTCTCACCCCCGTGCCTCGGAAAGCACGTAAAGCCGTTGGTCCTGCGCCTGATCTCTCTCCGGT
>DWHP01006072.1:0-11592 GCA_018247895.1 Parnassius honrathi | reverse complement strand
TATTAAAAAAAATGTAAAAAGAATTTTTATTAAATATTTTACGTTGTTAAGTTGCTACCAGAAAGATACAGTTTCGAGTAAAGGTAGCAGTCAATTCGTCAAATAATTCATGTTTAAATTGACTTTTTTAGAATGGAGTAACTTTTACATTTACGAATAATTTAAATTTATTCCTTCATAATCTAAAATACACTTCTTCTTATAAATAAATATAATTTAATTTTGAAAACAACATCCTTACAACTACCATTTTGCTCCTCACACTGACGTGCTCTTTCTAAGACGTGATTATCATCAGTCCTAACGTTTCCTGACTTATACCTCCAATTTCTTCAATGATGCTGGCCTTCAGTTGCCGAATGGTTCGATGATTGTTATCTTTCAAAGAACCCCACAGAAAAAAAAATCTAAAGCGGTTAAGTAAGGTGAGCGTAGCTGCCGGTCCTAACTGGCCGTCGCCTCGAAATCAGCTTCTTACCTTGCCAATTCTGGGCCGCTAACGCCAATTGTATCCGTTAATGGGTTGACTTCAGTTACCACACTATATGGATAGACTTGCAAAGTCCGTTGAATCTTCTGAAGCGAAGCTCGAAGAGGCATTCCAACTGCTGGGATCGCCTTCAAGATGACATTAAAGTTGCATGCATGCATTTCTTCGGCGTATACACTGAGTGTTGTCCTTTGGTCTTTCTGAAGCTGACCTTGCAGCACGTAGTAAATGATGTACAAAGCTGTCTTAGGCCGAATTCACATTTAGGGCCAATCCTCGGTCTAATTTATTATAATGGAATGGGATTCGACCGAAAATTGACTGTTACCGGATAGTATAAATGCACACACATATTTTTTACTTGATAATATTCTATCAGAACGAGATCGGATCAAGGATGAACTGTGAACGGCATTATAATGAGGATCCACCCCTTATCATCTTAACGTACCTTGATCAGGCGTATTTTTTATAGAATAAGTGTGACAACAGCCCACATGATGCTAATTGAATGCTGTGGTTCATAGACATCTACATCTACCCTCAATTAATGATCAAAATGCAGATGCGTTGTCACTTCTGAGGACTAAGACGGAATACCCTTTTCCAGTAAAACCGCTCTTCGTTCTCTACATTCACAGTCATAATACCGAGCATAGCAGGGTTAGGTTCAAGTTACATGGAACTGAATGGAAGTGAATTTTTGTAACGAGATTGTACATAGTAAAATGAGTTTTATGTCATAACGTGCAAACTAGATATGAATCAAAATGGAAGTCGTGTATAAACCGGTAAATTCTCGCGCATTCTCGAGAATTCCCGAAGCTACCGTCGGCGCAGTCTGTGTGATCCTTGGGAAGTGGCTCGAAGAGTGACGTTTTCGCTTCCTGCATATATCATGAACTCAAATATTTCTTTTCCTCTTGCTGATATTCTTCCTTTTCTCATAATTTTCTACTTCTACCTCACAAAAAAAACATCATGATAATAATATCCAATGAACCATTCTTGTTAAATAAAAGATCTAGACTAAATATTTATACGTGGTAGAGCCATGCTGCAGTCATATTAGTAGCATAGTTGTAGCACGAATGGGTCGGCTCGACCCGGCAAGCACCACGCTCTCAAGTATACCAGCGTGACCACGCTCTTACAGAATGGACAGCAGTTTCGTATGGTAAGTGTAGAGAACCGGAGACCCCTTTTACTGAGAACGAGGTATTCCATCTTAATCCTCACGGGTGACAACGCATCTGCATTTTGATTCGTAATCGAAAATAGATGTAGATGCCTATGAGCCACAGCAACCACTTACCATCAAGTGGACTGTGTGCTCGTTTGTCACCCCATCCTATAAAAAGAAATATCTGAGCGTCCCAAATGGGCTCAAGCAAGGGAATACTTTAGCATTCTCGCGAATTCGCGCGCCGTCTTGTGCGACGAGGCGAAATTGACGCTTCCGTTCTGTTCCGTCCCACCGCAACGTAATTTGAGCCTTAAGCTGCTAATTTACGATGCTATTCTGTGAGAGTGCAGTCCTTCTACGGTCGAGCCGAACCATTCGTACTAAAACTATAATATATCGTATAGAATACCTATATCTTTTCTATTTCAACTCCTCCATACCTAACCATAACGTATCATGTTTTATTCCGATATGGATTTTCATATCTAAGCTTTCCAAGACTATCAAGTGATCTGTAGTGGTGGCAAGATATAAAACACACCTTATCAGGGAAAGAATTGTATTTTTTTTTAAATTTAATGATACATTAATTAAAATACAAAAAAAATGCGATATGAAGATCTTTTTAAGACCACGTGCACGTGTAGTAACCCCGGTAATGATTAGGTAAAAATCGCCAAAGACTGAACGTAGCAAATCAAGTTCAGTGCGGGACGGGACGTACCTGATGGGGATCCCAACAGCATATTCCAAGATCGTGTATCATTTTGCGTCCAAATAATGATCGCTAGATCGTGATACACATTGGCCCCACGCGACGGATACGATAAACCACGATGGTCAAGTGTGGCCCCGGCCTAACTGCTTGTAAACTGGCGTATTTCTGAAATCCAATAGGTAATAAGTCCAATAGTCTTTACGAGTACGTTAATGGACTTGTGATTATACACATGTAAATCACTGAGATTTTTTTGTTGCACTAAAATATATCAAAAGTAAATACAAGAATTAATCGGATTTGATTAAGGAAAAGTTACATTATAATGAACATTTGAAATAAGGAAATTACCAAATAAAATAAATATACAGGCATTTCGAACGTGGTGTAGCCGTGCAGTGATATACTAAAATAATATTGCGATGGCACGAATGGGTCAGTTCCACCAAGGAAACGTCGCGCGCGCACAGAATAATAGCTTCAATTAGCTTGTTTCATATAGTAAGTGTAGAGAAACAGATAGCGAAGACCCTTTAACTGGTAACGATGCATCCTATTTGAGACCTCATAGGTCACATCGGCATTTTTATTAATAATGAAGAATAAATAGTAAGTGTCTATGGGCCAAATCGTACACTTATTCCCAAATGGACTGTGTGCCATGTGTTTGTCAATCTTACCTCTATAAAAACGTTTTTGGCAAATTTCAATTATCTTGGACTGGATTGTGGACAAAACTTACTTAACTATAAATGTAAGTCACCGGTGATAGCCCATTTCACAAATAAGTCGTGCGAGGATGAAAATTCTTGTTTACTAGCACAGTGGTGGACCGCCAAGCATCCAGATGGTTTTGTGAGTTTTGTCACGATGTGCGATAGTAGAATTTGGCGGCTGAAATCAATCCGAAGAATTTCTCTGAGCACTCCCCGTGGTAAATGCGATAGAATATAGAAAGGAATGCAACATCTTTTTGTAGCCCCAGTGAATCGAGCCGATCAGAAAGAACTCAGTAGTCGACGATTCGCACCCCTCTTCGCTGGATGCGGTCCATTGACGAGAACAGTATTCCATGTGAGGCCGAACATACGCCATCTAAAATTGTAGGTAAGCAAATATAGACTTCCCTTTCAAGTAACCTCAGAACTAAAGAATAAAAATAAAAAAGGGTATTAAATAATACAAATACCATTTTTACCATTTACTTAATTATCTACTTCAAAACGCAGTAATTAATGGGGGAGGCCTTTGTTCAGCAGTGGATTTTCGATAGTCTATAATGAATGAATTTATGAAAATATTGTTTTAGGGAAAAGGTTGAGACTGCTGAGACAGAATTTTGAGAAAAAATTGCATTTAGCCTCATCAATAAATTTGCAAAGCATTGAAACCTTGACTATACACCTCAGCGTAGTAGAGTCACGCTGCAGCTATATTAGCAGTACAGTTATAGAACGAATGAGTGGGCCCGAATGGGGAAGGATCACGCCCTCACAGAATACCAGAGTAAAATAGCATCTTAATTCCGCTGTGTTTCGTATGGTGAGTGTAGCAAACCGGAGAAACTTTTTACTAGTAACGGGGCATTCTATCTTAGTTCTCAAGGGTGACAACGAATCTCCATTTTATTTATTCGTCATCACCATAGTTATTACAGTCCTTCACAAGTCCACTGTTGCTCCCCCAAGGTATGCCACAAAGCACGGTCCTGAACCACCTGCATCCGTCGACTTCCTGCATGTTTTACCAGGTCGTCACTTTATCTAGTGAGGGGACGCCCTTCCGATACGAGCTGCCACTCGAGAAGCTTTCTTCCCATCCGTTATCGGTTCTTCGAGCTATATGGTCGCCCATTGCCTCTTTAGCTTACTAATCCGTTTGGCTATATCGGTCACTCTAGTTCTACTGCGGCTATATTCTTAAATTTATCACGCCGAGAAACCATAGCTCTCTCCATAGCTCGCTGAAAGACTTTCATCTTACTTATACGGCCAGCAGCGGAGGACCACGTCTCAGATTCATAGGCCATCACTGGCAACACGCACTGGTGGTACAATTTAATCTAATCTCGCTCAGACTGACATCCGGGATATTATCGGAATAGTATCGGATAAGACTTGCTCTTGAATCGTTACTCTCACTTGCGTGTGGCTCCTACGATGACGTGTACAGATGCCCGTAACCTCTCAATCTCACTCAAAATCTCAGGTGTACCGGAAACGATGTCTTCAGCTTTGACAGTTGACTCTTTCTGGTAGAAAGATCTCTGACAAAGACTTTGGAGCCTTGGTTTCGCTCGATCGCTTCATCAATATGAGCTGTATTGAAGTTGCTTCAACGTCATGCCGCAAGCATTTGGAGATCTGTCTGTTCAGTTGCCTGTATGCTGTCAAATCTGCTGAAAACTGTAGTTTCATCTCCCGTCTAACAGCCATGAAATTAAGAGTGTGATCAGAGAGTTTTTGCGTTCTTCTGCAACGGGTCTTATAGAACTTAGCTCCGACCGTTTCCACAAGCTTGTTGTCATTTATATGGTCAACTTCATTTCAGTCTTCTAATTATTGAAAACGATTTTATAACTCGATCTACAAAAATTTGGGGCTTTGGATTAGAGCACCTTAGGGGCGAAGCATTAACTTCATTAGACGCGACCTCACCAACTTCACGTTTAGTTTCAGGTGCCTCTCACCGTTCGATGATCACTGCCAGTTTTCACCCTTGCGATCACTGAGACGTCACTAAACAGTTGTCGTCTGGTCATCATTACAGAAACAGAAACTTTTTTATTCAATATAGTTTGTAAACAATACTTATTGAAAGTCACTTTTTTCACATTTACCACTGATTCGCAAAAAAGAAAAAAAGAAAGCAATCTCATTTTTTGTCAAGCCGTTGGGGCTCGGTCAGGTCCACTTTCTGTGGAGCCGCTTTTGGAAGAAAGAATTCATCATATTTAGTCTCTCCTTCTCCGTAAAGTCAGCCAGCTGCTAGCACCTTGGCTTTCGTTGCCCAGTTGCGAATTTCCCTACTTTCAGCTTCTCTCTTGTGCCTAGTTTTGCATTGAAGTCTTCCATTAACACCGTTAGTGTGTTTTGGAGGAATGTATGGCTTTAGAGATATCCCCATACATTCCCTCCACCTCGCAATAGGGACGTGCCTAAGGTTGGTGCGTAAACCTGTATGTTCCGTTTCTAAAATTCCCTAAAATAAAAATAAAATGTGTCCAAAGGCTATCGTAACAAATTACCATTTGCTAGATTAACGTTGTCCTAAACCCATAATATGTATAACTAAGCTGCTGACATCCTTTGATAATTTTATAGATTATGTTTGTTCCACATATTTACATATTTCTGCATTTCCTATTATTGTTTCTGCTATGTCCATGTTTAATGCCCGTTCATTCATTAATACGAGCCGTGACGACTAAGAAAACGTAGTCCTTAATGATGGTAACACATCTTTATCATCCTGGGTTACAAGTTCGTTACAGGTGTCTACAGTATACATTTTAGATCAGGTATGTAGTTAGCTCCATTTGTATTAAATAAGATTAAAAACGGAAGTTAGTGATCAGAGTTATCTGTGTGGTCGTTACTGGTCCGGGGGACATCGTTCTCTAATAGCTCCTAAACTACTTGACCGATTTCGACTAATGACCGTCGAAGAATATATTCTGTACGTATATCTATGCGGAAACAATGCTAACTAAACCTATGTAGTAGTTTTATTAAATACAGCAAAATGAATTCTTCATTTTAATACAGGTTTTAAGTGGTAGTCACTAACTATGACCATTTCGATTTGTTCTTAGTTAAAACGGTTTTATATTGTTTTTTTTTATTATGTGTTTTATATTCTCTACTTTACAATAAGACTTTTGTTAATAATTATTTTAAAAAGAAAACAAACAACGTAGTCTTCTGTTTGAATACAGTATAACAACAAAAGAAACAAGAAAAAAATACACAAGCGCAATCATATTTAAGCGAAGACGTAATCATTGTTATTACAGCTCTTAATAAGTCTGCTGATAAACGTAGGTCTTCTCTAGGAATGTCACAAGGCTCGGATATGCCTCATGCATCATTCGACTTGCTGCACGTCTTATCAGGTTGTCATTATATCTATGGGGGGAACCGCCTTACACTTCGCTTACCGGTACTAGCTTGTTATTTGAGAACCTTTTTTCCTCTTGAGTTATCAGTTCTTAGAACTATATAGGCAGTCTTTTATACTATTATGAGATCACTTTTTCATCATGAGATTCGTCAGATTTGGAACACACGAAGAAGAGATTTTTTTAAATAATGGTGACAAATGAGCACACAGTTCAACTGATGGTAACTGGATGCTATGGCCCATATAATTTTTTTATAGAATAAGGGTAATAAACGAGCTCGCATTCCACCTGATGGTAAGTGGATAATAAGAACCATAAACAAGTACATTTATTTCCGATTAAGGATCGAAATACAGATCCGATGTCACCCCAGAGCAGTAACATTGAATGCCTCCTTTCCAGTAGAAATAATCTACGGTTCTCTACACTCACCATACGAAACAAAACAGCATTAAGCTGCTGTTTTGCGCCGGTATTCTAACAGAGCGTGGTCCTGCCCCAGAAGAGCCGACCCAACGACTATAAACTGATATAATGCTATAACCATGGTATAGCTGCGGCGTGGCTTTACCGCGTGATAATTGTAATGATGTCTCGTAATTTTCCGAACACGGCCATGCGAGTGGAACTCATCGATAGATCTCTTGGTCGAATTTCGATATTCCTAGTCGGATATAGACCATTTTAAAATATCTACAACATATAATTATTTTGAATTTTGAGCCTTACAAACCAAAAAGATATTTCACATATTTACAACTTCAAAAAGAGTAGTGTCTCAATTCGCCTGTATATATACCTATAATTTTTATTGATGTTTGGGATTCTTTTATCATTTACTTTTATTATACTCCATATTAATTAGAAAATAAATATTAATTAAATGTACCTCAGGTGTGTTCCCATATAAATTTTATAAAATATTTGGATATAAAAATAGGGAATGAATATTTTAATACAACTAAAACTTGAACTTAATGTAATGTTCCTTAAGCCAATTAAAAGGGAAAAAATTAACCTAAAAACAAAAGTAAAAAGAGATTTTTTAAAGAAGATGGAGCGAACGAGCATGCGGCTCACCTGATGGTAAGTGACTACCGCCGCCCATGAACAACCGCAACACCAAGGGAATTGCAGGTGCGTTGCCGGCATTTTAGAAAGGAAAAATATGTCCGGAAAAATCGCAAGCGGTAAACCATTCCACAGAGAAGTTCACGCACTTCACAAACTAAAAAGAATAAATTAATTTACACATAAATAGCTTTAGTCCTTTGAAACGCTATGTCTTTTCACCGACTTCAGTAGCTATAGTGTTGAAATTATTTCGGGTTTTTAGTTTATGAAGGCGATTTTCAAATATTGTTTTTAGTTTTTATTAAGATCCCACTAACACACAAGAAATCTTTCCGTTCTGCCCTGATGTCAATGATTTTTCAACCAAGATAGACATAAAAAAAAGGATTTTATGAATATAATAGAAGCCTCGCTAACAGGAAAATAAAAAATAAATTGTGCTAAATACATTCCTACCACCATATAATTTTTGAAGTGATTAAGTAGTATGTAGACTATTATTATAAGATTCAAAATTCGAAGAACAAAATGACAATAGGTATGTAAATCAAGAAACTACTTAGTTTTTATAACATATCAAATGTTTTTATTTTCAACTGTTTCGATGTGCGTAATTTAGTTGCGCAGATTGAAAAGAAAATTACATTTACAAACAATTACATCTACAGTTACATGTTTACTAATACATAAACCTTGACGGAAACACCCGGAAAAGAGAGCTTCAAAGAAAAGTTAATTACAATCAGCACATCACTTTTCTCATGATTTCTAAACGATCATTAGCTGGGTGTAAAACTGGATAATGCGTAGGCGACTTTACTAATAGAGTTTGAGAAAATCGACCCATTTTCACTGCTTTAAAGGAAACATTTTACTTATTATCGATGTTTATGTCTATACCCTGGTTATGGGTAAACTGCGATGTGTATTTACGATTATGGCGCGACGACAGCGCCGCCATATCACTCTACTTCTCAGATGGGAATTCGATGGTGTCGCCCAATGTAGTCCAGGTATTTAACAGGTAACAGGTATTTAACCCTAATGCGAGCGGATAATGTAGCATGCTTGCAATATGCAAGTGATGTAAGTGCGAAAGATAGCCGATGTGACCCTTAATTCCGGTGAGTATTGTACGTACATAAACCACTCGGAAAGTTATACGAAACTTAAAGAAAAGTTCCATGTTTCAAGTTTTAACTATAAAATCCTTTCAAAGAATTTTCTATAAACTATACGTAAAGTATTAAACTTAGTAAGAATTACTCGATGGGTACAGGTGGCTCTGGAACGTGTTTTGTGGCATTTCTTTGGGTGTGGGGTCTTGTTAAGGGCAGTAATGATGATGAGGATGTAGTGTTTTTAATAATAATAAATCACACATGCAGTCGAATTATTTGTATATTATTTGTATGTTACAAATGAATAATTCTTACAAAAGCTCAGACACGTCACATTTACAAAGAAAATACCTATTCAAGAATACTACTACTACTGAGGGTCGAGATATTAAAACAAAACAAGTATTGTCAGTCCAAAAATGTCAGATTAGATTATTTTCCTCTACTGATAAAATATTTTGCAAAGTGAGTCAATGTAAATGATTCACTAAAATTTTGTGTTGTAACACTGACACAAAAAAAAGAATTGCGTTACAAGCACACAAGGTAAGTGGTAAAATATCTATTGTGCCATATTTACTCTTTTAAAGCATAATCACGACTGATTGTTTCACTTAATTTTTTTATTTATAGATAAGTAAGTATATCAATCCCCCTTAAGGACGCTAAATGCGGAGTCATATAACGCATCTAAAAGTTATCAATACCGTTGATAAGATTATAGCTCAGGGTTCAGATCCGTTGCCCAGACGAAAAACGTAAGTGGACCATCACGATATTATAGTCCAGTGAAAGCGAGTAATGTGTATAGAATGAATAATTAATGCCATATGTGGCCGGATGCTCACCGAACGGGTAGTACTTGAGTTCAGTCTTCTATGTGCTGCGTAAATTGTAAGTTCCGATTTGGATAGCTGATTTACCATGGCATGTTTTAACAATAAAAATATTTCAAGAACTTGCATCAGCGTGGCCTAAGACGAAATTCGAGAATAAAAGACGGACCGAATCCTTCGGTCCTTTGCCCGTAATAGGAAGATTTAAGGTCCTTCTAATTTAAGCTTTTTTTAGTTAAATTGGGTATCAAATACTCCAAATTAAAAAAAACTACTACAGAAAAGTCACCTGTTGAAGTCATCCTTACTAAGCATTAAAATTTCTCCAGAGGCTGGAGTTTACTAAAATGGTTAACAATTTTTGTCTAAATAAGCACATGACATTTCTTTTGACTAAGCAATCTTTATTAGATTATGTAAGTAATCTACCAACGTAAGTCAAGAATGTTGATAGGATTTTACCTTTGTTTCAAATAAATATTAAAAACATTATTAGTCTGGCTTTGAAGTTAGTCAACACTGCATTCTTGATCGTGGCAACTCTTTTCTGGCGTATTAAATTTTAGGGGGCAATCTGCCCTAGATCAAGTCGTTTAGAAGATGTCGCTTTTAAAACCTATTGTCCTAAATTTAATGAACACTCAAAGCATGTCCAAGGTAATTACGACATTGATGTCAATGCAAGACGACGTAATCGTATCTAGAGTACAACGGGTGCTTTAACGGCGTGTCGTTGAACGATAACAGGCGACAATTGTCGCGTTTGCAAGATAATGGAAGTGGCTGGAAACGGATAATCGGTTTCACTGCGCGACTCAAAAAATTACCGCGGCCTAGATCGGACTAATTGACTTCCGTGCGAAGTGCGCTGCAGGCGAGTTTATTTACGTTTGCTTCCGTCCAGGAACGTAGCGAGACTACACAATTTTAATGATCTATTAAACAATATGTTAATATTCAAGCGTAAGGAGGAATATCATGCTACCTTTTTCACTAAATACCTTTCTAGTTTACGTGTCACATGTCATGCAACAAAGAAGCTAAACACTAATTTAATGATAGGTTAGGGAGAGCGGTATCACCAGGGTATCACTACTATGTCCGTTATACACGAAATGTACCACCCTCCCGCCATGATGATTGTCTAAGCACATCTTCCAAGTAATGAATGACAGCTGTTGCATTCTTGAAAAGGTTAATTCAGCAGTAAAATTGATGTGACCACTTACCATCAGGTGGACTGTGTACTCGTTTATCACTCTATACTATAAAAAAACACAGCAGCGTTGAGCTGCTATTTTACATTGGTGTTCTTTGAGAGCGTGGTCGTCGTGCTACAAATATACTACTAATATAGCTGCAGCATAGCTCTACCACGTAAAAATTGTAAACAGATTCGAGTGACATTTTTTTATAATAATATAATGAAAAACAAACTTGCAGTCTACTCCTGCTATGTAGTTACTGCGGACCATGGACACCTACTGCTAAATTCAAACAAAGAAAGCTATAGTTGCGTTATCACATATGAGAACTAAGATGGGGAGCCCCACACCCCATAATTATATAGTATTACATTTAAATTTAATTATAAAATATGACTAGCTGATGTAATGAGTAACGAGATGAAAAGCTTACTCGTTTCTAAAAGACAGGCAACGCATCTGCAATTCCTCTGGTGTTGGGGTTGTTCATGGGCGGCGATAGTCATTTACCATCTGAGCCGCATTCCCGTTTGCCCGCTCTTCCATAAAATAAAAAAAAATCTGTTTTTCAAAAGCACGAATTCCGTTAGGAAAGATTTTAAAGAAATGATAATATAACGAAACATGTCTTAATTTTTCACAAATGTATACAAAATACACGACATTTATAAGATAAATCGCAAATAAACGTTATTATGTATTGACGTAAATAAAACAAGAAAAAACTACATAAGAGTATATTAACTATTTATTTTTATTTTTAAAGAGAAGAAAGCAAAACGGTATGTGAAATAAGAATAGAAGGAGAGTTAATTGAGCAAGTGGATGAGTTCGTGTAT
>DWHP01006071.1:0-11593 GCA_018247895.1 Parnassius honrathi | reverse complement strand
TGCAAGGAGGCTAGGAGTCCTTGCAAAGGTACGGCGATACTTCACGCCGTGACAGATGCTTACTTTATATAAAGCGCAAGTCCGGTCGTGCGTGGAGTATTGCTGCCGTATATGGGTTGGTGCTACAAAATGCCACCTAGCAGCCTTAGACTTAATGAAAAGGCGTGCTAAGAGGCTTATTGGTGACCCAAATTTCGTTGAAACCAATCTTACCAGCTTAGAACACCGGCGCAAATTAGCCAGTGTTTCGGTCTTCTACAGGATGCATTACCAGGAGTGTACGCAGGAATTGTATAATTTAATTCCTCCCTTTCCCTTCTACCATCGGACAACCAGTCCCCACCCTTTCGTTGTTGACTTACCACGCGTTCGAACCAAACGGTTTGCTACGTCGTTCGTCATGCGTACAGCAAAGGAGTGATATAAGTTGCCAGCATGTGTCTTTCCATCCGATTACAGTGTGCGTGTCTTCAAGGCAACAGTGAGTAGGCTTTTGTGAAGTCAGTGCGCTTCAACATCTTAAGCTACATCACCACTTACCATCAGGTGGGGTTGTAGCTAAGTGCTGGCTTAAAAAAGTTAAAAAAAATTATAATCAACCTCATGAAGGGGGGGGGGGGAAGGAAGGTGCTGAAGGTTGTATGGAAAATTAATTTATGGTTTTTTAAACTTGAAAATTGGCTCATACTGAAATAAATAATTATAAAAATCCTTACTTTAATTTCTTCAAAAATCCACCTTTAGGGTCTTAAAACGAGGGTGCAAAGTTTGTATGAAAAATATTGTATTAACATGCACAACCCAAAAATCTGAACGTAGAAATCTGAAATTTTGACAGTAGCTACCTTTTATGACGCAAACATTCACTAAGAAAGAATTTTGGAAAAGAGGAGGAAATAGAATTTTACAGATGTTATGAAACTTTTTATTTTACGACTCAAGGCTTCCTAAAAGTACTCTGTACGTAAAATAAGTAAAAACGTATTTTGAGATTTTTCAAAACAAACCCTTAGACATAGCTCAGATAGAGCTTAAATATAGCTTTCTTTTATTACGTAGTCGCGAAATTGCGTACGATTATTATGGATTAATTAATGAAATACAATATTTTGAATTTTTTGAAAATCTAACCATAAAGCGTTAATATGATGGTGTAATGTTTGCGATATGATGAAAAAATTACTTTCTAACTTGCGTGATGGCATTTAAAACAAAATTTTGGTAGTTATGGATAATGTTTAAACAATACAAGTTACAGGCTGTATACGTCCCACTGCTGGGAAAAATCCCCCTCTCAATTCTGGGAGGCTTTTCAGAAAAAAAAGTTTTCAAGAAAAAATTTCCGCCGCACTGTGTCATGTGAAGTTTGACAATGCGAATGTCTTCGAAACATTTTTTTCCTTATTTCTCGGACATGTATATTTCCTCACCATATTTTACTTCAACTCCGAGCACGTGGTAAATTAGCACTTAAAATTGCAATTAACAATTTCGTTGGTGCCGGCGGGATCAAGCTCGGATTGTTCGAATACTAAAATTTACAGGGAGCGCTTAGCCCCTGAGCAGGCACGGCTTTTGACAATAGGCAATTAAGTAAAATTAAAAATGAAATATTGTTTGAAATCCTTTTTGTTATAGTTAGATATCATTAGATGTTTTCAAGTTAGGTTAGTTAGGAGTGTTAGGTGTACCTTACTTTATTGTACTACAATACACATTAAAACAAAAAAAAAATTAAATATTAAGAAAAGGACCATATCGTTCTGAAAGAGATTTTTTCCAGACAGAAAAGAGGGAGGTGTATATGAATTAAAAAATTAAGGCAAAAAATGTAAACACAAAAACTATGATGGGAATTATAAGAGTTTCAAGTAATAAGCTAAGGGAAAGTTTCCATACGATAGCTTAGGTCTCCGTATTACGCGATCTTATTATATAAGTGTGGGTCATGACTTTCTGGACAAAGGTCAACACCGTGAAGCAAAAAGTTAGTAATCAATAATCAAATTGACACGTGATAACTAATATTATTATTACCAATTCTCTACTTGTACCACTACTACTACTATAGTAAATGAAAACTAATACATAAAACGATTAAAATAAAAAAATACACACAACAATTTCAAACAGCAACGCATGCTTTTTTGTTTCTACGTTGTAGATAGTTATATAAACACAATAATACTTCAAATATGTATATTAAACAAGATAGAGGAAAAGTTACTAGTAGTATTTAAACGGCTTTATCGAAACAATTGTTTAGGTTTTAGAAAGTAGGCGTTTGGTATTATTCACGTCATTGTGTTAGCAATTAATCTATCGATCTTAATTGGAGGCTATTCGTGTATTTTTGCGTCAATAGCGATAGTAACATTTCATCATGGCTGATTATAACGAAATATGAAGCCACGTTACTCGTATGCGATATTTGCAAAAGATACTATTTACTGGGCGAGTATCACACGTTTACGTTAGTTTTTTACATGGTAATAATTAACCAAAAATTCTAAATGTTGTTTATGTGGTTAGTTATTTGTCATAGTAATTTAAGCGTATTTATTTAAACAAACCATACGATTCTGAATTATTTATGTGATCAGTATGTCGTTCCGTGAAGTGGCGGTGTAAAAATATTTACTGCCCCATATCGTCCCACGGATGGTCTAAGAGGTGACAGAGGAAAACAAACCAAGAGATGGGCAGCAACATCTTTCTAAATACAATTGTAAAGTAAAAAACTGCGGTTGCTAACCCTACCCAGCGTGGTACTATGGCAAATTTCCCCCATATGGGGCAATCTATGTGGGAAGCCTATGTTCAGCAGTGGACTTCCGATAGGCTGTAATGGTATGTCGTTATAAAAACCCTTATTAGAATACCCAGCCTAGTAAAAATTTAAAGCGGGGTTTTTCGTATACAAGAAAGCGTGACAAAACAGTCCAAAGTCAACCTGGTGATGCCGATCAATTGAACACCTACATCTATCTTCGATTAAGTTAGTCTTGATACTTCAGAACTTTCATCAGGATTTTAAGCGTTCGTGAGTTATCCATTTAAAAATAGAAGCGAGGATGACAAACGAGCACAGTAGGTGAATTCTGTGACCCATAAACACCTAAATATATCATCAATTAAGAATCTCTTGTTGAAACTCTTGTTGACAGTAAAATACCTCCGGCTTTTATGAGGCACCAAACACCCTATCATTTTATTCACCTTATCATTGTATTGCGATTTTGTGCAGGTATTCTGTGGGAGTGTGATTTCAATATGAATAAATCAGCTTGACCTGGAAATGTACCCATTTTATACTGTGGATTTTATATAATCATATACTTCTAGGTGTTGTCCTCGTGTTTTGTTTAATATCTTTTATTTATCTTGCTTTCTTCGAATTTCTTTTCGCTTTAAAATTATTGAGGCGCTTACACGTTCGATTCAGCTCAAATCTGGCATACATCTTCTATGACAAATACAATAAGGTATCACACACAACACTTACTTAAAACTATTCCTCGCGGTGTAGTCATATTATAAAGTGCTAAAGTCGCTCGCTGCGTTTCCTTGAAAATGGCAATGAGCACTTAGTCTTTTAAAGGGGGAGGAATAATCCCTTTTGTCACCAGTTGCACTGACTAGTCACGGATATAGTTCCTTTAGGAGCTTTCACAGGTGGACCCCACGGATCGATACAAATGGCATTATACAGCAAATGGCAAAAATATATAGTCCTCTATCAGACTCATACTTGCGCCATTAACTCAGTTTAGCCAACTCTGAATCCGTCCCGGCCCTAAACGTGGTATCCCTGAGTTAAGGGGCCCTCATAGCGTCTACGCGCGTAACATTGTACACGACGGCTTTCACTTGTTTCGAGGACACTAAGATCATACCGTTGCGGCTCCTGCCATCGTATCTAATTACTTCACAAAGCTCTTAAATCTAAGGAACATTGTAGAGACAAGAGCTATTTGGATAATGTCGTTCAGGGAACCGTGACGGGACAAATTTTTTTGACATGCAATTCCAAAGCGATAAAAATCTTCGACGCCTTTACCAAAGGGGTACATGTTTAAAACTAGAAATACACGACCTTAATCGTAATAATTGACAACAGATTAAGAAATGCTTAAAGTTATCCTCCCCTTACACTAAATGACAAAAAAGAGACAGGTATAGAGATAATTAGTACTTAATTAAAATGAAATAAAAACGATCATAAAGTAGGGATGAGTTTTTATTATACACCACGCACCAGCATTCTTCGCTTGCCCTTGTTTTCGAATTTCGGAAAAACAAGTCGTCCTGGTTACATGTGGTTCAAGGTAAGTAGGACTGGTTTCCGATGATTGAGTTACCTACGTAGGTGACCTCTATATAAGCTCATTTTCTCGGTGTAATTTCTACCTGTAACTTGGGTAGGTACAACAACCTAAGGTTGCTCCAATATAAATAATAAGCTGGTTACGTAAATATAATATTGCGCCTGACACGTAGCAGCCATAAGCTTGCCATAAGCTAGTCTTTCGTACAAGAATTTGGTGCAATAAATAGTAAAATATACAGGGTTATATTGCAATAACCGGCCAAATTTGCAGAGAAGGTTCAGAATTAGTAATATAGGCAAATAGTGAAGACATACTAAATAAAAAAAATCTCAAATATTCCATCCTTTTTATCTTTTAAAGTCAAACTGCGTGGTAACTGGTAATGCATTATTTTAACTGATTTTACTGCGCACGCACACATATTTTCAAAAACTGCAATAACAACAAACGTTATATCATTATTTTTATATTTGAACTTATCTGTTCCATAAACCACCGTAAATCCGGTATACTTTTAGCCTTTGGAAATACTTCACCTCTTTACAGCCAGTCTGTGAAATTAGAATTTAACTTTCTAGCCTTTTCTTAACCAACATCTGTAGGACTTTACACGGTAACCAGGGTATTAGACCACGTGCAAGCGACGTTGGCACTAAGGTGATGTGGGCGCCAAAAGCAGATTGATTCTTCACGCATTATAAGTGCGCAGGAAAGCAATTTTTGTCATAAAAAACTACGAATCCACATTTTTTAAAATTAATTATGAAAGTTGAAGATTTTTCATAGTCAATTATGTTGCCAACACATATTGGCTCGATAGAAAAAGATCGCAAAGTTTCCTCAAATTTTACTATTTTAGGTACGTCCACTAGGTGAAAAAGCTGTTTCTTTAGAATGTCATGAAATCAATTTCAATTAATTTCAGGCTATGAGTTCATCAGTAAATACGTGAGTGAATTATGGGTTTATTTTTCAATAAAAGAGTATAAATAATTTTAAAAAGAAATATCAAAAAAATATTGTGCGATTAGATAGCGCGCGGGCCGACCAAGCAGCCGCCAGTCGCACCTATAAAGCGTGAATAATCTGCTTTTGGCGCCCACTTCACCTTAAGGAAAAGCAGCGAAATATAGTGCAATCCCACGCCGGAAGTAGGTGCAGCTTCTTTTTATAAAATTGAAGCTACAAACGACCTTCTGGTCCACCTGATTATAAGTGGCTAATACAGCCCGTGGAAACCTGCAACCAATTTAAACAAAGAAGGATACAGATGTATTGTCACACATGAGGCCTATGGTGGAATGCCTTAAAGCCAGTGATTAATTATACTGGCTCTCTTCAGACTACCCTTCACACCGGAGTGCAGCACTGTGGCAAAAGTAGCTAAGAGTGTAGTTACCTGAGAGACAGAGAAAAAGAAGAAATCCTACCACCATATTGAAGCATTAATAGAGTATCATCTATCGAAATACATAGTTATAAGCAATCAAACATTAAATCTTATGGTAAGCTTAATTTATATTTTGATGGGACTAGGTGTTCCCCGCGACTTCGTTCGCGCGGAGTTTATTACGATTAGATTACAGGGGTATTTAATTTTTTTGCGCGGATCCCCAATTATTTTTTAATAAAAGTAGCCTCAGTTACTCCTTATAAAATCCGCTATCTGCCAGTAAAAGTCTCGTCAAAAACGGTTCAACCAGACAGACAGACAGACGGATAGACAGACAGACGAAAGTTTTATAAATTATATTTTTGTTATAAGTACGGTATACACTTTCACATGAGTTTAGTAAAAATCTGTTATTTTGACATTCACATTAAAAAAAAAGTTAAAAAAAGGTAAAAATCTGTGATTTTGACAAACTGACATATCAATTTTATTTATTTGTATAGATAGATGTAATGTTAATGACGTCTCGATTTTTGTATTCAAGCTTTTTTCCATGTCAATCAAGTTTTAGTATCATTGCATAAATGTGAGCTACGAGAATTGACATCTTACAACCATTTAATTAGTTTGACCTTTATGTTCATCTTTTACACGTAATACCTACTTTTAAAGGTTAAATATTATAATAAATATCATGAAGAGCGGGAACTGTACACTTATTACTCTTTTATATTATGCAAAATAGTTTATATCTTAAATGTCGGTATTATGATCGGGTAAATCATGAAATCAGTTTTAGGTGAATTTTTATTTTTAATTATAAATTATGTTCAAGAGATGTTTTTTTTTTTTTTTTAATTTTTATCATTTTACACATCATAAGTCCACTACTGAAAAAAGGCCTCTCCTGACGGTCCGGAGCCGAGCCACCCGTATCCATTTAAGTATACCATATAAAACAAATGCATGTAAAAATATACACATTCCATGTTTGATCAGATCGCCACTCCATACAGTGGGGGTTCGTCAATGCACTTGCCAAGCGTGGCATCTATAGTAAGTATACCCCGCGTTGAGAGGTATAGCTCATAATCTTACTTATAAACGAGCTCTTCGTACTATGATGTGATATAAAGCGGGCGCCATGACTGTCTTTTGAATGACCCTTCGGAAGGGTAGGGTATAAAAATTACGCACTGAAGTTGCAGGCATTTGCTACTTTAGAATAAACAATTGCGGCAATATGTTTTGTAGGAGGCAGTGGAGTACGAAGATGATGCGGAATATTCAGAAGAAGAACCTCAGGATCCGTCCACGGAGGCACCAACCTCCTCCACAGAGGGCAAGAAGCTAGTCCAGGGCGGTGTGCGCCCCTTCCGTAGTAACACCGACTTACTGGAAGCACTAAAAAGGAGACGAGCTCAGGCAGCTGAAGGTAACTAACTAAATTTGAACCATGTAATAAATAACATAGATTTTCGAGTATTCCTTCGTTATATCGTTATACCATTTACTGAAATCTTATTTAAAAATTATATTTGTAGAAAATCGTGTTTCCATTTGCCCATCAGTTACGAATATAAGTAGTAGTGAATAGTACTCTAACAATTTTGGTTGTGATATTATCACACTGTTTATAGTGTATATGATAATTGTTATTCATAATTGTACTATGTAATGCCAAAGAGATCACCAACGTCATAGCCACGACGAGATCATAACTCCACTGCTGTATAAAGACTACTCTCATAAAGTTAAAAGTAAAGTTACAGCCGATACGTTCCACTGCTGGGAACAAGCCTTCTCTCATTTCTGCGAGGGTTTTAGGGCAAGGAATTGTTCCTCGCACTGCCCCAATGCGTGTTGACGAACTTCTCGTCTTCAAAATATTTTTTTCTTATTTCTCAGACATACAGGTTTCCTCATGATGTTTACTTACACCGCCGAGCACGTGGTAAATTAGCGCCTAAAATTGTAATTAACAATTTCGTTGGTGCCGGCAGGGATCAAACCCGGATTGCTCAAATGAAATACACAGCGAGCGCTAACCATTTGAGCTATCACTACTTCTCGACTACTCTTATGTAGAGGTATTATCACGGGTCATCTGTGACACAATATAAGCCACGTCTGGACGCAGGCAAGAACGTTTTAGTATTAAAGCCCGATAACAAACCGGAAACAACTGTATTTACGATAAAGATATATGCATACATTACGAGTTTTGGGAGTGCACCCAGCAGCAAGACAATAAACCTTGATTAAATTATTTTTACTTTTTTAGCTAAATTGAACGGACAAGCGTCTTCCGCTGGTTCTCAATCTCAAGATTCTCCTGCAGAGGCTTCGTTAAAATCTAGCTACAGTAAGATCCTTCTTTTCAAATTGCTGATCTGCGCGAAGATTGTTTCTTATTTTGTTTCTTAAATCGAAACTATGGAACAAACAATTAATCAAAGAATTGGATGTAATAATGTGAACTTCTGTATCTGCTGGACATGTAGGTACCTCCCCCGTGGTAAGGAGGGTTTGTCGTGATCGTCACATCTCTGGCGTTGCTGGCGCGCGCCGGCTTAGTTATTTTAACTCTGACGTAAAAAAGCGTAACATCAAGCACTTCCCATAGTCGTCTCTTACGACAACAACAAAAATGCGTGGGGTGCGTGGGGGAACAGGGTGATTGTCTTATATCGCCACTATGCGTCAAAACAATCTATAACTTTGACGCCCGTAGAAGTATAATACTGGACTTATTGCATATTAATAAAAACATAGTAATGTGTCACTGTCTGACATTTAACAAAATGAATAAAACACCTAAGGATAGTTTTGATTTTTTCACAACAACCAATGATATGGATATTTGCATCAGGTTTATCCGGCCTTGAGCTTTATCCCAAGCGAAAAACCGCAACATTTATTGCGTAAATCTTACGACAGAGAGACAATATTCAATACTTCACTTGTAGGTACATCATACAATAAGCAACAATTGTTCTCGTTTTCTTGTTTATTGCAAACGAAAAATAAGTTTGTGTTCTTTGTTATCCTTTTTTATTGAATATTAAAGATCGGAGCCATGTACGAGGTTGGGCCAAAAAGTTCGCGGAATGGAGAGTTTAGAGGGGACGGGGAATTTTTTTTTTTGGTGAATCAAAACAACTATAAATACAAAGTTTCAGCTAGATCAGTTCATTAACCTTTGAGATATCACAGGATAAACAAGTCAATCGGGATGTAAACATTAGATATGAGAAAATTGATTTTCGTGCCGAGATTAAATTGCTCACTAAACCAGGAAAATGCCAAATATCATTATGGAAGTGATGTCTTCTGTTTAAAGAGACTCTTGTTCTGGAAAAACGACTCAATAGTATATGAGCAACGCTCAGGTCGACCGATTGAGGGAACTTCCTAAGACTTATCGAAAGGGAAAAATTAATTCGTGTTTAATTTCACTATCTTTCACCTTCATTTCGCGAACTTTTTGACTTCGTAGTACTTAATACCAAACCAGATTTAGTAAATGCAACTTGAATACGTTATAAGTTTATCTCTAAGTTAAGAGTTAAGACTTTTATTTGTAATCTAAGCAAGTTCCTAACATATAATTAAATAAGTTATTGTCATTCAAACAAAGTATTAATACCTTGTTTACAATATGTATTTAAACGCGTAGGTACGGTAGCGCACGTGGCTAAGCGTTTGGCAGCTGAAATACGGGGCCGCGGGCTTGAATCCTGCACGGAGTAATTTGTTTGTACGGTCGCTAATAAATAGTTGTTCCGGGTCTAGATGCTTCCCCATATATAATTTACGTATGTATACATGTATAACATGAGGGAAAAAATATGAAATCACTAAATTATGCGTATATTTTGCAATGCATAAAGTATCATATTGTAAACTGTAAGTATATGCCACCAGCTGGTACAGACTGCAAAAGAATACGTTTCGATATGCGTTGTTCGTATGATCTATAACTTAAGTCTAACTTGTCATTGGAATCAATGATAACAAAATGCCTCTACAAAAAAAAATCAGTCTGGTTTCGCTAATCGAGCTACGATGCGTTCTGTGAGTTTTCTTCATAATTATTGTCGATTTTGTTTGTTACATAATATTTTAGTATAAAATATTTACTTGCTATTGAGACAGGAGTTTATAACAGACATTTTAAAAATTTTCGTTTGTCTGTCTGTCCGGATAATCTTCGAAATGGCTGAACCGATAACTTCACTAACAGGTAGAAAGTAATAGCAGGAGTGATATAATTACTAAATTTTATCCGAAACATTTAGAGACATTATTATATTAAAACAAAATATTGTTAAGATGAAATAAATGGTACTTCATGATTATCTTAAGTCTAAATAATGCCACAATGGAAGATCCCACCCAGGCGGAACCAAAGGGGGTCGCTAGTTATAAACGTCGTTTAAAAATTAATGCACCTACTTGCGTGTGCAACTCTTTTCAAATATTTTTCCATTAATAGAAAATTTCCAATTAACCGAATAATATAACTTCATAACGATACACCGTTGTTAGCGGGTTTTCGCTATTCGTACTGTGCATGTTGATGGTATGAGTTGGATGAGCCGCCATTTCTAATCCCGTTCTTTATCAGTACAGACTGTAGGCAGTAGTAATAAGAAAAATGTAAATTCATGATAATTATATCTATTTTTACTGGCACTCACTATGGCTTTCTGCTTAACTCGTGGTTGACTGGTAGAGAAAAGTTTACGTTCAATGAAGATTTTAAATAAATAAATATTTTATTACAGAAATGTTTCCTGCGATTGTTTTATCACGTGTTTAGAGTTTTGACCGTTGCTGCGTTCATTCTAGGTAAAAAACGCTTCAACACAGCTACACGAGAGACTAATGTTGAAGAAGCGCCAGTGCCAGCCAAGACCAACAGAGGACGGTTTGGTAAACGTAAGTTGTAAAAATAATAGTTTTATATTGTAAAAGTTTAGACGACTGTTTTACTATATAAATACCATCCTGATAATAAACATCAACAGCCCTGAGTAAGAGTTTTTCGTCATGGTAACGTTTTGTCCATACTCGTAAGCTCTTAACGCTGTGGGTGGACTAGTTATTGAAATAGTTATTAGACTTCAATAAATTGAAATACATTTAAGAGTAGTCAAGACAAATATTTTTTTGTAGAAATTGCATGAGCATATATTACAGTGTAATAAAGTTATAGTTTTTATATACTTCATTTTTATTCTATTAAATAGACAATACTTAATAATAATAATAATAAAAGTAGTAGCTTTTTGAAATTATTACACGCTCGCAAAATAAATGTATTTTGCCTATAATTTGTAGAGGCAAAAGGAATATTAAAGGGCCATTGTAGCTCAGGGACTAAGCGGTCGCTGTAGACTTCAATTTCACAGTACGAGAGCAGTCCGGGTCGATCCCCGCCGGCACCTACGAAGTTGTTAATTGGAATTTTAAGTAGTGATTCGCTGACACGCATTGGGACAGCGCTGCGGACATTTCCTTGCTCTAAAACTTTAAATTTTGACTTTAAATGAAATAAAAGTGTGTTGTCTAAGACGTTTAGCATGGCAGCCAAAATAACATATTCAAATTGTATGACGTGGTTGTATATAATGGTGGCTTCAATCAACTACTATTTTAGTACGATAAGAAGTGTGAAAATAAAGCAAATTTTAAAAGACTGATGTATTGGTTGAATATTATCTAATTGGTCTAATTTAATTACTGATTTTCGTTCTACAGCGTCATCAAAATCATTCCAAGAAGCTGAGCCAGAAGAACAAAATGATGCCGCCCCTCCCGTGAGAACTGGTAGGACGTTCTCCAGACGAGGAGGGAACTGATT
>DWHP01006070.1:0-11593 GCA_018247895.1 Parnassius honrathi | reverse complement strand
ATTAATAGCAATTGAAGTTAAACTAATCACTCAACCTCAAAGAAAGCCTCTTTGTCACGTATACTAACAAATTAGACGACACAAAGGGAGGCAGTCGAGCGCGTTCAAACGATTTTAACTTAACTTCCCGGCGTCTTACCGACCGACGTGCGCGCACACATGAGTGTTCCAGACTGGCTGAATCCCTCCCCGCACAACCCACCATCAAACCGGTTCCCCGCTCTAGACTAGCGTTACGAACGAGCGTAAATACGTTATATGTAGATAGCCTTATTATTCATTATAAACTAGTGCTTAACCACAACCCTTCGTGGTGGTTAGAGGTGATGTAGCCATGAATGTTTTAGCGTAACCAAAGCCAATTCACTCTTAACAAAGGTCTATTTACTCTTATTTGACAGTTAGATCTTTCTGCAATTTCATATAGTCACCTCTTATGACATCCACGGAAGAAATTATATAATAGATTCTCTTACACTACCGCCACACAACAGTATTAGCAGTTAATATCTAAAATTGACGTCTTATTTACGCTAAATAGAAAATGCTGATATTATATTCATATTCAGACGTCAAACATTACGTCATACAAATTTCGGTTACAACGACTTCTCTTCCTGCAGTTGTGACGTCACGTATTTCATAATGCGCTTCATGTTTTAGAAAGTTTACGATAAAAGTCAATCAAAATCAAATTTTTGTATGTTGTATCTATTGCTTTTCACTTTTTTCTTCGGTTTCAATTAAATCAGCAATCAATGGTGATAATAGCTTAGTTTTACTGTTGGGTGACAGCGTCATGAAAACGCGTTACCATAAAGCGATATAGTATATAACAAACTATATATAATATATAATTACGTACTTATATTATAACAATGTAGTGGCGATGTAAGAATATCCATTATTCTATATCGTCCCGTGAGTGTCAAAAGAAGCGACAGAGGGGAACTGAAACGTCTTCCTGTCAATCGTGGCAAATATGGCAAAATCGCCCTATGCGGGAAGCCTATGTTACGTGGAGGAGTATACATAAATAACAAATCATGTTAGTTTCATTAGATACTGATAGTTTTGTATAGTTTTTACCAAACGCGATTTTAAGTAAATATTTTAACTACATTATTTCAATTTCTAAACAATATTTCATGACAATAGAAAAACTAACACAACCGTACCGCGAATGTTTTTCATTCGAGTATTCGTACGTGACGCAGTAGAACAGTGTATTATTAATGGCGTAGCGGTTCGTAGTAGAATCGCTACGTCACCGTAAATTTATTTCAACGCCGTTTATAAATATCAAACAAAACTTTCTGGTGTTTTTTCTGAATATTTGTGTTTGTGTACATTTCATTACCATAATTACAATTGCTACTCATCATCATCATTACAGCCCTTCACAACCCCACTGCTGAACATAGGCCTCCCCCAAAGAAAGTCATAATGCACTGTCCTGCCACACTTGCATCCATCGACTTCCTGCATGTGTTACCAGATCGTCAATCTATCTAGTGGAGGTCACCCTACACTTTGCCAACCGGTACGAGAACCTTGCTTTCCCATCAGTTGTCAGTTACGCGAGCTATATGATCGGCCCATTTCCACTTCAACTTACTAAACCGTTGGGCTATGTCGGTTACTCAGAATTCTACTGTTATTACATTTAAAAAGAGAAAAAAGAGGTAAAGAGATAATGTATAATAAATTGATGCATTTAAAGTGGTGGCAGAGTACGAGAATTCACCAACCTACGTGGGTGTCGTAAAAGGCAATAGAAAAAAATGAAACAGAATAAAGGCATTAGCAGCTTTCTCAAAAAAAAAATCAAATTGTTTTGTAACGATAGTCACGTGGCAGAACTGTTAAGTGCTGGTTCTAAGAGATTATTACAACAAAAAAGTTTACAAATACACGATGCTTCTGCAATCCGGCACAAGTGATGAAATCATTTTGTCTACTACGCCCTATCACCCCGTGGATGTTGGAAGATATGATGGAGGAAAACTGAAATACAAAGACCTTGTTGCTGCTTATGGCTGCAGCATCTAGCCGGTAAGAAATTGAAATAACAATACAAAATTGCGATGCAAGCCCGATACTACGACAAGTATAGCAAGTTTTCTTCCTGCGGGGCGATCCGTGAGAGAGGCGTTTGTTCAGCGGAGGACTTTCGATAGGCTGTAATTAGATTCGCACGGTTATCATGATCTGACTGAAGGATAAAGCTTATATGTTTCCTTGACAATGTTTAGAATAGTAACTTAAATTTTGTTTTCAAGCAAGGAGTCAATACAAGTGAAGTCATGGAAAATCATTACATACGAAATTATTAGTTGCTTTTGTTCTCGACGCTGATTCTGAAATTATGCTTTCTCTAGCCATTTCATCATACTGGTTTAAGGTTTGCCTGAGAGAATTTGGACTAAACCACGGAAAAGTAGATAGTACTATTTACAGACGAATGTTAAGTGAGATTTTTATTGAAAACAGACTTAGTTATGTCGCTCAAGTGATCCGAACTTGTGACAACTCATTTTTGTAAAACTTTTGATTTTATTGCAAGATAATGCTAGCGTGCATCGTACATCCACACAAAGTGCACATTCGGTGGGCAGTGTTGTTTTGCCATAGTCACCCCTAAGTCACGACCTCCTAACCGTCGAAAATGTGTAAGATAAGTAGAAAACAAGCTTCAAAGTCAGCTCTAGTATTGTTTATAGTCAACAAGTGATTAAAAACGCACTAAAGTCTATTGAGAACAAATTATCTAAATAAAATGTTACTCATTTTATAGGAAGTGAACCGGATAGAGTAAAAGAGAGTCTTTCGACCCTACTTGCAACTAATTAACCGTCTCTCCTTAAATTATTGCGAGAAAATTTTAATATTAAAATTTTATATTTAATATTGAAAAAAAATCCTTAAAACTGTTCTTTATGTGTAGTAAAAAATACCGTGTAACTGTTATGAGAACACGTTACAACATATAATAAGCTAAGCTAAGCTAAGCTATATAGTATATAACATACTATACAGAGTTATTTTTCAAAGCAGACTAATTTTAAACTTAAGTTCTAATAATATATAAATAATTATATACCGTTAGTACAGTTTTTGAAAATAAGAATAAATAAAGTTTCTACTTTTATTTGAAATCCGATCGACCATTACGAATGTGTGTGTGCGTAGTGAAATCATTTAAAATAATGTATTACCCCGCATTTTGTATTTAAAAATAAAAAGTACTGAATGTTTGAGAATTTATAATTAGTTTATTTTTAACAATTGCCCATATTATTTTTAACAAATGCCACACACCACATAACATCACCACTTGAATGTCGTAAGAGATGTCAAAGGGAAACAAATCAGGTTCTAACCACGAACAAAAAATTCGTTTGCCAACCTGTTTGCCAAGCGTGGCAAGTTTGGCGAAAATCCCCCCCTATGAGGCAATCAATGGGAGAGGCTCATATTCAGCTGTGGACTAGGTGGTTACAAAGTGGTAATAAGAAAAATTAACTTTTACTATTAGACGTGCTTACGTAATTTCAGAATCCCCAATTCAAGCTTATTTTTCACTAAATCTCGATAAATATGGAAATTTCAAAATTTAAACAAAATGACCCTTATAAATTTTATGTGCAATAAATAAACGATATTTAAGTAACATAAATTTTAACATTCCGCGTATTATTTTATATATTTTTCCTCGCATACTTTCAGTGAGCACTCCTCATTGCTAGTCTCGAGGCGAAGTTGAAAACGATAAGCCCGGAATGTTTTGAAATATTGTTTTGAACAATATTCTGCGTCCATTTGTAATTTGTTCTTGTGCGCTATAAATTCCTTTTCAGCGTCTTCTATTTCGTAAACCGAAACAGAACAATTTGATGAGGCTGGGTTTTCGTTTCTATTAAGGAAATTATGCCTTTTACTTTTTTATTTGATCTAAGTTTAAAAATAACCTCGTCTGTAATATAAGTGTAATATAATAACCAGAACTTCTAGGTCGCCAAAGTGAAACATTTGTGTAATGAACATCATTATTTGTATCTCATTCGCATATAATGTATGTGTATCTATCGGTACCCTGCATGTGCAATCTAATGAGGAACTGGTCGAAAAATAGGAGGCTCTTTTTACTATAAACATATCATTCGATCTTAGTCCTGAGGAGTGATTGCCTATGGGTCACGGTATCTACAAGTCTAGCCCAGTTCAGTAGTAGAGGCCGTCATACACTCCGCTTATCGGCACGATCCTACTGTCACATATACATTTTTCCTTATCAGTTGCATCGGTTGTCAATTATTTGAGCTATTTGCACCTTAATTTATTGATTTATTAAGCTATTTTAGCTACATTTATTCTGCTGCAGAAATATTGTAACATTTAGGGACTGAAACCTGAGCATGGCTCTTCATGACCGTTAAGCATACGCCAGTTAAGTGACTATAAGGTTGATCAGTTTCTAATATCAAGGGTAACACACTAGATGTACACGTCAAATTTAATCTAGAGATAGTGCCGCGTAACCAAACTCTACAAAAAGTGAAGATCAATATCAATTTTTGGAATTAAAAAAAATACTTACCACATAATTTAATATCTCCTAAAGTCAGTGATGATACATAATGTATCGGGCCCATGAAGCGGTTTTCACTATTATTAAAAATCCACATTTGAGTGAACTAAGGAGTATTAAAATCGTAATTTCGTCTAAATAGTTACATCAATAAATTCATCTCTTGTCACCATTTTGGAAAGAATTTTTATAATAAGATTTTTGGAAATTACTTCACATTCTAAAGTCAAGGTTTTTTACATTTTTCTACATAATACTTTTTAGTGCCGAATTGAGCATTAATAATTATTTTATTCATTTTAATTATTTAAATTCGAGTTTTCCTTTTAAACTACCTACCAGTTAATATTTCTTTAAAATCGTATTAATACTTTTACTAGCAGTTTTTTTAGGAAACTGGTTCACAAATTGAATTGAAAATTGAAAAAAATATATAGCGTAACATGTAAATATACAGATTAGTTGAGAAATAAAATGGAGAAGGTCCTTTTTTGAAGTCAGCTAAAAATAAAGGTTACATAAAAATATACGACGGCCATAGAAACTAATTGTATTATCTAGTGAGAGCCGGTGGATAAGAGATTTTGTACATCGCGCTAAAAATAATTTTTCGAGTCCTCCGCTGACTATATGCTTTAACAGAAATTTGCATTTTTAAAACTTTTATTATTTTTTAAAATAAAGCCTGACAAATTTTAAGACATTTATTTAAAATTATTTGGATGAGATTCATGTCATTCATTCATTCATTACAGCCCTTCACAAGTCCACTGCCAAACATAGGCCTTCCCCAAGGAACGCAACAAAACACGGTCCTGAGCCACCTGCATCCGTCAACTTCCTGCATGTCTTACCAGGTCGTCACTTCATCTAGTGGGGGGTCGCCCTACACTTCACCTATCAGTACGAGTCTGCCACTTGAGGACCTTTTTCCCCAACGGTCGTCAGTTCTTCGAGCTATATGTCCGACCCATTGCCACTTCAGCTTACTAATCCGTTGGGCTATGTCGGTCACTCTGGTTCTACTGCAGATATACTAATTTCTAAGATTATAATGCAGAGAAACCCCGAACATAGCCCTCTCCATAGCCCGCTGAGTGACTTTGAGCGTCCTCATACGGCAAGCAGTGAAGGACCACGTCTCAGTTCCATAGATCATCACTGGCAACACGCATTGGTTATATAATCTTGTTTTCAGGTTTTGATTTTATGTATAGCTTTTTGATGTATAGCTGACGAGAAGATGTGTCGTTATTTCCCGAACGCTGCCCAGCCGATTTGAATTCGTCGATTGACCTCTCGGTCGAAGTTGGACGTACCTAGTCGGACTATTTGTCCCAGTAGTACTCGTCAACAACTTCGAGTATAGTGCTCCCAAGAACTACGGGCATAGGTGTGACATGGAAACTAAACGTGATCTTCGTTTTGTCCATGTTAATCTTAAGACCTGTCCGTTGGGAGACGTTATTGAGGTCACTGAGCATAGTGCTTAGGTCCTCCAGCGATTCTGTCATAAAGACTATATCGTCGGCAAATCAAAGGTGAGTGATTTGCTCGTCAATGATATTATGACCGTATCCTTTCCAGTCCATTAGCTTGAAAACGTCTTCCAATGCAGCGGTGAAGAGTTTCGGGAATGTAACGTCACCGAAAGTCACACTTACACCTCTGTGCAGTTGGATAGGTTTCGTACTCCGGTTCTGTACTCGGATAGCCATCGTAGCCCTACTGTACAAATATTTCAACACTTCGATATACCGACAGTCCAATAGGCATCGCTGAAGGGACTGTAGCACCGTTCAAATTTCATACAAACTTCTATACAATTTGCTCCAGGGTATGTATGTTGTTTATGGTGCTAAAGCCTTTGCGGAAACCGGCGTTTTCGGGAGGCTGGAAGTCGTCGAGTCTGCGTGCGAGACGATTCGTAATGACTCTCGAGAACAGCACGCAGACGCGGCTCAAAAGTGATACCTGTTTGTAATTTTCAGGAGAGTGTTGTCACCTTTCTTGAAGAATAAGACCACCGCACCTCTGCTTCTCACCTCGGGAGTAGTACCACTATGCAGGACGGAATAAAAGAGCTTCTGAAGGACTTCAAGTACCAGTTTTCCACACGTTTTCAGAAGCTCCGCTGTAATTCCATCCTCGCCCGGGGACTTGCCGTTTTTAAGGTGCTGGAGAGTCATTCTAATCTCGCTCAGACTGACGTCCGGAATATCATCGGATTGATATAAGAAATAAAACTATACTGTTCGATTAAACTAATGAACTTATAACCGTAAACTGGTGAATACATAATAATAGCCACGAATTGCAATTGTAGTGAAAAAAACTTTTTCATTGAAACTAGCATCACAGCTGAATACTACAACAGATAGAACAATAGCATGTTACTTTTTCGACGAATATAAAAAAGCTGTATATTAAAATTTAAAAGCAAAACAAAGTACACTGTCGTTCGCAATAAAAGAAAACATCTCACTATTGAAACAAATTCATAAATAAATGATACGCTCTTGTGTTAGGAATGAGAAAGCTATATGTAATATTTTATGTCTATTAGTTACATAGGCGAATATCCGTGTATTTATTGCAAAGATTGAAGATTAATATAGGGCATAATCACTGACCGTGAGGCCATCCATCCTAGCCTTCATAGTTTCAAGTACACGCATGTACCCTTGTTCTGCTTACTGAGATCAAGTAGCTATTGGCTCTTGTCTGTTACCTTATCTTTTGTACTAATATTAATTAAAAATATATTTTTAAATAATTCTGCGTTATTTTTTATTTTTCTTAATAAATATTTAATTATCAAATTACAACCTAATTACTATTTACCTAATGCAGATTTGTGTGCCTAATTTTACGTCACAATTTTACAATATTAAGAAAAACTTAGCGGTCCATTACTATGCGATTTACTAAGAGTTTTCTTCCTAACACGGCTTCTTTGTGTAAATGCTTACCACCAGCAATTATACCGGACGGATACGACTTAGGAACCTTCATGAAATGAGCTTACTCATTTTTTAAAGCCCGGCAATGCACCTGTAAATTCCCCTGAAGTTGCAGGTGCATTGCCAGTTATTCAAGGGCGACCGTAAGCATTTATCATCAGACGAGCTGCATGCCCGTTTGCCCCCTCTTCTATATAGAAAAAAACACATCCGCTGTCCGATTTCTGGACCTAATAATGTGATAATATATATGTGGCATACGTAGTTCTGTCTTTTTAAGTTACTTGCAGGTATCTGTGTTCTGCAGCAACCACTTCTATTAGATGAACTAGAGTAATATGCTGTAGTAACTATAAATGGCCGTAAAGATTTATTTTATTTACTCTTTTTACTTGCTCAATTAAATTGCAGAAATTTTTTCGTTTCTTTTTTCCTTTAAAATTTTTCGAAAACAAAAGATTATGTGAAAATTAAACAAAGTTAATTGCGGTATAAGTATAACAACAAAAGCCTTTTTTTAAATATTATAAGTAGATAATTATTTATGTATTTGTGTGTTTAAATTCTGTTGTAAACTCATCATCATCATCATCATCATTACAGTCCTTCATAAGTATACTGCTGAACATAGGCCGCCCCCTAGGGATGCCACAAACTAACATAAACATTTATTGTAAAATCAGTTTTCTAAACCGTAATGAATACGCATAATTGTAAAATATTTTCGTTTTTAACTCAATATCACAGTTTCCTTGTATCTATCCTGCAATTTATTTGAGGTTTACGCGATATCTTGTTTATTTTCTCGGAATCTTCGTAATTGAGACAACGTTTTGTTGATATAGACATGTATTGTTTCGCTCAAGTAAACAACTTTAAACGATCTTATTATATTAATAATAAGATATTAAGGAAAAAAGATATCCAATGATTGAAACCAGAAGGCAACGAATGTGTAAACATTTTTTTTATAAAAAGTTAAAGCTACATCTTACGTAGGTCTCACCGCTGTATGTGAGCCTTTTTTGTAGGAGAGGGGGCAAACGAACATACGGCTCTCCTGATGGTAAGTGATTACCATCGCCCATGAAATCTGCAACATCAGGGGAATTGCAGATGCATGCCGGCCTTTTAAAAAGGAGTAGGCTCTTTTCTTGAAGGCCCCTAAGTCGTATCGGTCCGGAATAATCTCCGATGGTAGTCGATTCCACAAGGAAGTTGTGCGAGGAAGAAAACTCCTTTGAAATTGCACGGCGGTGGACGGCGGTCGAGATGGTATGGATGGTATCGCGAGTTTTGTCGCAATGTGCGATGGTGAAATTGTGCGGCTGGAATTAATCCGAACAATTCCTCAGAGCACTCCCCGTAGTAGATGCGATAAAATACGGAAACAGATGCAACATCTCTTCGCAGTGCCAGTTAGTCAAACCGATCGGAAAGAGCTCGATCGCCGACGATTCGAACAGCTCTGCGCTGAATGCGATCAAATGGAAGGTGCTGGCACTGGGGAGGGACTGGAGTTCCCTTGGACAGCCTTGGCCAGGGACTAGAATGTACGTGTTCCCGAAGGAAGACAAACTAGTTTTTCGCCAACTCCTTCGATGTGCTCTAACTTTGCCTTGACAATAACACTTTTGCATGACCTGGAGGCAGAATTGTACTTCTTTTTAAGAGCGCTGGTATTCGCATACCGAGGCAACGATGCGCACGCACAGACCTGGCAGCACTCCTGCTTATCACGTAGTGAAATTTTGCAGGAGCGAGCAACCCAAAGCTGGGTTCTGCCTCCGATAGGTACCACAGATGATGGAATAAAAAGTTCCATTCCCTGTCCTCCAGCACCACATCTGCGACAGAATCAGCAACAACGCTGTGATTATCCGGCGAGTATAGGATGCAAAAACGATCACATCCTGTCCCAATTTGCTGACCTATAATGCAAACCTGTGGGGCGCAACCGCGATGGGAGCGTGAGTGGCACCGTACTCCAGATCAGACAATGGTCCGAGGAGCCAAGAGGGCCGTCGACGGAGACCTGATATCCGCCCGGATGAATGGTCAGCAGAACGTCCAACAGGGAAGGTATATGGTCTTCCACATCTGGGATCCGCGTAGGCGAGGTGACCAGTTGTGTCAGACCATACGCCAAAGCAAAGTCATAAACAAATCTACCCGCATAATCGGTTAAACGAGAACCAAGCCATTCAGTGTGGTGGGCGTTAAAATCATCAAGTATCACGATCTCTGTGGATGGGATCTGTTTTAGCACGGAGTCTGTAGCCATCTGCACGTGGTTGATGAGTCGGTCTGTTTTGGCATAACCGCCATGGGACCTATAGAGGCACCCATAAACGCGGAGATGGTCATCGCTTTCTACGCGCAGCCATGAGATGGACAGGTGCGTACCTTCAAAGCTGCCAAGGCGTTGAAAACAGATGTCTTCTCTGACGTACACGCGAATTCCAGCCCTGGGCACAAAGGAGTGCTCTAATTTGTATCCTGGGTAGTAGGCTTCGCCGTTTCCAGATGGTAGTAGATGGCGTTAAGGTTTGAATGAAGTCCCCTGATGCTGCAGAAATTCATGGATAGCGTGGCAGGGGTTGCCTTCGACTTATTGCTCCATTACCTCGAGCAGGTTTAGTCCCGAGCGGAATTTTGCACCTCCTCCCTCCAGAATACGCGGGACAGCCTTTAATTTCGCTACCACGTTTATGGAGGGGTGGGGGACGCCGGTACGCGACACATCTTAACCTCTCAATATGCACGTGGTTGAATCCGACCACGACGATATTCCGTCAAATTCCAAGCGGTTGGATCCACAGTATTTTAAACCATAAAAACTTATTTTTAGAGACTACTTGTCTATGAAGAAGTTTAGCATTATAGGCTCAATGAGAAATTTTCTATCCTCTAATGCAATAAAACGTGGTTAGTCTACGGTTTTTTATTTATAATCTACGTTCATTTGGTACACCTATTTCGTGTGACGTCTTATTGTGTTGATTTTTGGATTTTTCTAATGTTTTATTAGTGTTTAGTATAGTGTTTTACTATAAAATTGTTATTAAAGTTTTTGTGTGAATACAATTTATTTTTTTACGTAAATAATTTCGAGTGATATATAGACTAAAACTAGTAATATGATATAATAAATAAACAGAAACAAGTAATATACTGAAATTTATAACGATTTTTATTGCAAACAATTGTACGAAAAATTTCAGGTTAGGTTATTTTTAGAGCTACGCTTGTCACGCAAAACGGGCTAGCGATGTAACTCATTTTATCTCGGGACTGAGGGGTTAAAAAGGTTTTTGGATGCGCTCGAGGCGTTCTTTATAGACCTTGTATTGAGGGAACCAAATCTGACTAGCGTACTCTAGCAAACTACGTACATATGCACGGTATACAACCTTCAATGAGCCTATATTCTTAAATGCCTTGCAGGGCCGCAAGACGAATCCCAAATTTTTATATGCCTTTTTTGTGACTTAGTCAATATGATCAGTAAATGACATTTTGGTACCGAGGTAAAGTCCCAGGTCACGAACTAAATTGACTCTTTCAATGTGTACACTATTTAAATTATATGTGTGTAAGATGGGATTCGCTCTGAGAGTGAAGGATATGCACTGGCATTTTTGGCATTCACTGTTATCTTATAAGTCATGTAATAATTATACAATGCGTCCAGTTCCGCCTGTAGCGTGTAATAATCATTGATGTCATTTATTCTCAAAAAGATCTTTTTATCATCCGCGTACCACAAATGTTTAGAAGGCGTGAGACAATTAGGCAAGTCGTAAATGTACGCATTGTTGAAGATAGGTCCCAAGTGTGAACCTTGGGGGACACCAGAACGTATTTCTGTGTAATCTGATCTGAATTCACCCACCACAACCGCCTGGGAACGTTTAGTTAGGTAAGATTCTATACATCTTAAAAGATCCCCGTGTATGCCAAATTTCCCGAGTTTGCTAAAGAGTATGGAGTGATCTATTATAATCTACTATTACTTTTATTTAAATATGTATATATA
>DWHP01006069.1:0-11593 GCA_018247895.1 Parnassius honrathi | reverse complement strand
ATTGCAATTAACAATTTCATTGGTGCCGGCGGAGATCGAACCCGGGTTACTCGCGTTCTGTTATATTTACAGCGAGTATAACTTAATATTATTATTAAGTTATTGTTACTATTATGATCCACTTACGTTTTATGCTACGAAGAACTATCCAATTTCTAATTTATGTTTTAAGTAAAATAATGTATATTTTAATGGAAATAAGGAAAATAGGACATTATCATCTAAGACTAAGTGTATGTCGTGGCATGTAAACACTGGCTACGTTACGTATCCTCGATTAAGAATCAAAATGCTAATGTATTGTCAACCCTGATAGAATACCTTGTCACCAGGAAAAACGCTCTCCATTTTTCTAAAAACAGAACAAGGGTGACAAACGAGCACACGGACCGCTACACGCTACCTACAGGCGTAGGTAAGTGGGTGCTGTGGCTCATAATCGTCCAAATTTATCTTCAATTAAAATCAAAATGCAGATGCCAACCCTGAGGATGAGAACTTCTTTACACTAAAAGGGTCAGAGCGTGGTCCTAGCCCGATCGAAACGACCCATATTAGAAACGAGCTACAACCATAATATGGCTGCAGCGTGGCTCTACATCGTAAATAATCTCCATCTCCGTTTCTCGTCACTGATCATGCGAAACACAGCAGCATTGTGCTGCTATTTTATGCTGGACAGCTCAACGGTAGAATGTATCCAGCACTCTACAAATGACACCAAGATACTGTGATAACCAGATAAAATTTTTAAGTGGCAAATAAATGTGACGGCCCCGCTATTAACAAGTTAGGTATCGCCAGAGAAGTCGCAATCGATTTTTGTTGAATATGTTTCTGAAGTCACACATTAATAAAGATCCGAGAGTCTCGTTACTCAAATTTACCACCTTTAGTAGATTTTTATGTTAATTTCTAGATAAAATTTTACCTTCATCGCTAAGACACATTTGTGCCGATTCATTGAAACTCGAAAAATCTATTAAGATTTTAATAAAATCATGACCTAAATACCATTTCTTACCATTTCAATTTTCCGGACGAAAGGGTGGCGCGCGCCTTCGCCATGCCGTCTTTGTTACTCCCCTCCCCGACCCTTTATTCCCCACCTCCTACACCCCCCATTGTCGCACGGCACACAAGCTTTCAGAGTAATGAAGAGCATTTTCGTCCGATTCTGAGTACAATGGCCGTTTTAATACAACGCAGAGAGGAAACTCCTTTGTCGCGTTGTGTATTGTGCCGAACGCGAGTGTGTTACATACGTCCCGTTGTTTTTTGTCTTGCTCTTTGTTTGTGCGATTGTCGCTGACAAAGATATGTATGTAATGTAAAACATCTCTATCGCGATATTAAGAATTGTTTTTGTTGTGTAAACGTACTCGCTGATTCCGAATTTTAATCTGCGATTGACTTTACTTAGCGTAATGATGCGTCGCATGTTCGCACAAGAAGAAAGGCTACAAAAATAGCCTTTGCACAGATAGACGGTCTAATGCCTTTTTTGTTAAATACGTTCTCGGGCTTACTCATAATAACTTACCAAAGTTTTATCGTAATCGGATGAATGGCACAGAAAGACAAACAACGCACAAACCTGATTTTAAATTGAATAACAAGTATAATATTTATAATAATATAAACATCTAACCCAACGGATTAGTAAGCAATGGGCCGGCCATATCGTTCGATGAACCGATGGGGAAGAAAGGTTCTCGGGTGGTAGCCTCTTACCGGTAGGCGAAGTGTAGGGCATCCCCACACTAGATGGCGTGACGACTTGGTAAGACATGCAGGAAGTCGATGGATACAGGTGGCTCAGGACCGTGATATATGGCATTACTTGATAGAAACCTACGTTCAACAGTGGAGTTGTAAAGGGCTATAATGATGATAATGATATTATCTTCAGTTAATAGATTAACTGATTCCAACATTTAATACTAACATTATATGAAAAAGTTAAAATCTCAAATAATTTTTAAATATTCTATAGTTTTAATGGGTTATTTGATACCTATTTACGATTCTACGCGGGTCGATCGTTGTTCGATGTTGCCAATGTCGCCATTGTTTAACGAAGAAGCAGGCTGTAGGAAATAATTATTGTGGAGTGGCAACACTTAGTAGTGCCGGCACGTGTCCCGGCGCGTTCGATTGGTAAGTGTTAATTAAGTTTAGAATAAATATATGATCGTTACGAAGAGTAATAAAAAGTGTTTGGGGACAATAACAAGCCCATAAGGACTTTATAAAAGTACTTTGCTTGGCAGTTCAACTTTTACATTTGTCATGGAAGTAAATAAGGATGACATCATTATCGTCCTCATTAGTCCAATGGTAGTAATATTGGATATAATATAGTGAGGTGGGTAACCCAGTGGCTAAGAGTTTAGCTGCAGCGCCGAGGCCACGGGTTCAAATGATCGCAGAATAAATTTTTGTACGGCCTACAGAAACTTGTTCCCAATCTTGTTATTTTTCAGTGTATATGTATGTATAACGCCTCCACGTAACAGATCGAGAAATACCTAGTATGCGGGTATCTTTGATTACAAAGGTTAAAAAAAAAATAGGCGCAAATCTTTCCTTATTAGTAGTTATACTCTTGTTGTAGTATAAAAATATATTGGGGAGGTCTACGATCAGTCTCATAAGGGTGATTTTGCCATAATTGCCATTTTGCCATAGTTGCTTGGCGTACTGGTTGGTAACCGCAGTTTTTATAATTTTTAAACATAAGAGATATAAGATACTGCTGCTCATCTCCCCTTGGTCGCCTCTTACGGCACCCATGAGACCATATGTGGTATGGATGGTGGATGGTATTGGATATTCTCACCGCTACTACAGAAGTGGAATAATTTGCTGGCTTTCCGTCCGAATACAATCTGGACGTCTTCAAGGCAAAAGTGTGATAGGGTTTTGTTACGCTAAGACAGTGCGATTTACCACCTAGGGCTTCATCAACACTTACAACCGGATGGGATTATGGTTAAGCACCAGCTTACAATAATTAAAAAAAAATTAAGATTTGATCGTGTTCAAAAGCTAAAGGCAGCCATCATTATCGCAATCTGAACAGTGTGTTTTAAGACACCCCCTATAAGATACATTAAGATTTTCTATTGTATGACACTAAAAACACCCAGACGCGTAACCATTAATTGTCGGGCCATTCGAATACTTACTCCGTATGAAATTTGAACACGCGGCCTTTAGCTTTCATTTATTTTAGCGTCCATTTACCATCAAGTGACTGCGTACTTGTTTGTTTTTTTTTTCAAAAAAACAGAAACGTTTTCCATAGTAATGTTTATAAACCTTTTGACACAGTTTAATTTTGTTAAGGCCCTCTTGTAGTGTGTGTAGGCATGAAAACGTTTCCTAACTCCCCGCAAGGTCCAACGTCAAAGATGTCTAGCGGGCGTGGGCCGGGACGGCTGTTTGATTTTATTTTATTTTCATAAAATGAACAAAAAAACGAAAAAATTGTAAAATGTGCTCTCAATTCGACCCAAAATAATAAGCATTTTCTTCCCTTGCATCTGTAAGTAAACGTTTAAATAGCGATGTCGTAACATATTTACGATTTTTTTATCGATCCAATCATTATGCTTTACGGCTGTGTCTTCTCACACATTTTGCCTTTATATACAAATTTTGTAAAATGATTTTGTTTTTCCGAAATAATTACATTTAAGTAGATTAACAGAGCTTTAATTAAATAAAAACACTGCAACGTCGCCTTAAGGAACATTGTATATATTTTTTTAATTTTATTTAAAGGGCGATGTATCCCAAATGACAATTATTCCCACTAATTATATTGCTGACTAGCTGTTCCCCCATGACCCATTCGCCCGCGTGTAATTAAGGGTCTTTAATTTTTTGCGCGGATGTCAATTTTTTCTTCAAATAAGAAATGTAGCCTAAGTTACTCCTTATAATATAATATCTGCCCGTGAAAGTCCCGTCAAAATCGGTCCAAGCGTTTCGAAGATTAGCCGGAACACACAGACAGTTAAACAAAAGTTTTGAATATTGTGGTTTTGTTATAAATACCTATTGTATATATAGATGTTTTTATATTTATTTAGTAAAATATGTTTTTGACATTACAAAGAGACACATCAATTTTATTTACTTGTATAGATTCTGTAAGATCACAGTCCCGGGTTGACTAGGAGTGAATGCCTAAAGGCATTAAGTCCGCCCTTTGCAATCCCTTTTATTAAGGTGCAATAAAGTGTAAAAAAATAAATAAATAGTCAATTATTTCAGTAAGTTATCTTACCTTCTTCATTTTCTTCATCAGTCCTCCATAAGTCTATTACGAAACATCGGTCTGTCCCATTCCTTTAAGCGTCATACATAACAACAAAATCATAAATAACTCAAATTTGTGAGAGAAATAAGCATTTAAACACAATACAATAAGTGGTCATACATGCAAAGAGTTCTTCACGCAAAAACGATAATTTGCATTAAACAAACAAACAGATAGACAGGTCCATTAACAATATCACGATATCAATGTTAAAACGCTCATTACCATCACAATTACCGGGCGCGTTGTCTTCAAAACAAAGGCATAGGGAAAAATTCTTAGCAACATTTGTCCTCCTTAAGGCTGCCTGCAGTGTCAACATTGTGTGCCACAATGCGCTCAAAACCTGCAACTTGGAGTGACAGCCGTGCACTGTGCCCCATTGTTGGAAAACGGGAAATCGCGAAGCTTCAAGACAGATCATTGTCGGCATTGAAAGGCCCATGTATGTTTTAGTTCGCATCGCTTTGTTGGATGCAAATGTCTCCGTTGTTACACAGGCCGATGTATAATTACTTTGGTTTATTGATAGTTGAATAGTTCGTTTAAATGTAAATTTAGTTTGGCTAAAGTGGAGCGTGTTTCTATTGCCTATGGAGCATTATTCGATTTGTGATAGGTAATTTTGCTGTTTGTTGGTGGTTTAATTCACAGGTAGACAAGAATTTTCAATATTCATATTTCAGTATCTTCTTTTCATTATTGTTATCATTATAAGAATGTTGTTCATAGGCGGCGGTCGACATTCACCGTCAGGTGAGCATGCTCGTTATCCCCTCTTCTGTAATAAAAATGTGGTCTAGTGTAATCTCGTCAATTGAATCCGCTTAATTGTTTAAATCGTCAATATTTGGAACTTTTCAGATTCTTTTCAATGATCTTTATGTAATGTTAGATTACTTATGTTTTACAAAATATTAAATTTTTGCGGTAAAGTTTCAATTGCCTATAAATACAACAAAACATGCATCTATGATTGAATTTTGTATTCCAGTGATACTTTTATTCGAGATTCTTCTTTGAATCTCTTCCATGTCGTCACTCTTGAATTTTTTCCATGTCGATATTCAACCCTAAAACTAAACGTTATACTATTAAAGTCAACTTAACGACTTTTTATTTACGTCTATATTTGAACTATTCCACTTCATCCTGTGTCGAATTTAGATTATTATAGGAGTTTTTAGAATGTATCGCTCGTGATGATGAAAGTTAAAGTTACCTATACGTCCCACTGCTGGGCATAGGCCTCCCCCAATTGTTGTGTTTGTTGTCGACCTTTACATGTCTTCGAAATATTTTTTGTCTTATTTCTCAGACATACAGGTTTCCTCACGATGTTTTCCTTCACCACCAAGCACGTGGTAAATCAGCACTTAAAATAATTGTAATTAACAATTTAGATGGTGCCAAGGGGGATCGAACCCGGTTTGCTCGCGTACTGTGAAATTTACAGCGAGCGCTAACCATCTGAGCTACCACGGCTCATGATAATAAGGCTGATGCTTATTAAACTAGCAAACTAAAGGACGATTTTTCTATTTCAAAAGACCTACATTTATCCTTGAAGAAACGAAATGAAAATGTGTTGCTCTAAGGGCTAAGAATACCTCGTTATCAATAAAAAAAATGTTTTAGTTTCTTATCACTCACATACGAAACATCATAATGGTGCTATTTTACATAGATAGATAGGTATCACTACATTGCACGACCGAAATATAAATCATCATCATCATCATCATCCTCATTCCAACCTACCAAAGTCCACTGCTGAACATAGGTCTCCCCCATGGACTGCCTCATAACGGGAATATTTGTCGTATAGTGGCGACGTAAAAGAATGCACTACCCTTATCACTCCGTGAGTGTCGTTAGAGGTGGCGCAGGGAAATCATGGCAGAAAAATCTTCCTGGTAACAACTTAAAATAATTGTCAAACCGCCTACCAAATGTGGCAAATACAGCAAAAATGTAAATAAGGTACGTGAGGGTACCTTAAGCTTTGCCGCCCTATAAAACCAAAACTAGGAGAAGGACAGAGACAAAAACACAAAATCGTGTACTATAAGTAATAAATAAAGTTGAAAAAATAGCAAAAAAACTTTGGCAATAATTAGAAAGAGTTCGAAAAATCTACTTAAAAACGAACTATACTAAAATCGTCTAAAATATGTACTATAATGTCAACTGTCAAAATGGAGTCGATAAAGCATCGCCCTTTTGACCTCTTAACATTTGATTGACCAATGAAGAGCTATCCTATCACAAAAATAACTATGCAAATAAGGCTGTAGTTTTTGAGTTACAGGAAAGTGACCATACTAACCAGACTATATTACCCTCACGTATTGTATAAACAAGAAAAAAGGAAATCGAAACAGAGATGTGTCGACGACAGAGTGGGCATATCGCTTAAAACGATTTCTTTTACACAACTTTTGGATGATTTGGATTTGGATTGCAAGGGAACAAAAACGTGATGTTTGGTTTAATGATATTCTGTAAAAGCTTGGTCCATGACCAACCTGTTCATGCTGCAGACTAAAATACAGATGCAGCCTGAGTTTAGCACTTTAAAAAATCGAGCCTGTTTCTTGTAAACAGAAGCATAATTTTACATATAATAGGACACCTCATTTTAATTTTCGATTTGAAACGAACTCCAAATACTACGGCTTTCAACTAATCAAAATGCCTCGGTTTCTGACCATCAAATCCTCTTTACTTTATTCTTACAAAATACGCGAACACTAAGGAAATTACATCGTATTTGCAAATCAAAATCACGACGTCAATGCGTACTTACTATCGCTTACGATTCCCATCACGCACACCGACAAAAGAGTACCCTCCCCAAAGTATCGACAGAATAATGAGGATCCGGGAAAAACTTGTGTAGCGGAATGAAAAGCGCAAATTCGTCATTAGGAGGCGCTTCCCGCCATTGTTGTTGCCGTCTCTCTCCCACCATTTGTTGGATCCGCTGGAGGGAGCGAGAGGATCGTCCTGCCGGATTGTTCCTTTCAATGTTGGTGACATTGTTTTCTCTTTTGTGCTCGCCTGAATCAGGATTGTCTTGTCTGTTTGAATGGACGGTGGCGCCCCTCCACGGTATCGATGAGATGAATAAAGCCTTTCCATAAATGGGGGGAGACAAAGGGTTGGTCTCTTGAATCGAGCTAGGCTGGTCGTTCGTGCTTTCGATTATATTGTATCGATTCAGCTATTGTGCCCGCAATGAGGGATGGTTAAAGCAAATTACGTTACTCTTTTTGTCTTTTAGAATGACAATTATTGTTCTTTGAATCGACAATAGCGTGTTTATGAACTGTTTTCAAATGAAACTATAGTTAATATTTGTAGTGCTAATATTTGTATCGTAATAGGTAATAAGATCTGTTACGTACAAACAAAAACATTATAGCAAGGAATGTTTTTTTAAAACTAATGAATCGATGAATAAATGACAAAATAATTTAAAGCCTGTTTCTGCATAACAGCCACCATGCAACCTTCTTTCAGCCAGTAACAAATTTTTTAAACTTCCACTTATTCAAGTATGCCGAATACAAATTCCGCAATTATGACAGGAGAAGCATCACGAGCATGACGGTTTTATCTTTTGTCTCCGCGCTCATCAACCCATCTACCCCGCGTGATGATTATTAGGCGAATGTTTTGAGCCATGTACGATATAGTCACAGTACGCCAGTAATCTGGGTTTGATCCCACTCGGCACCAATTAAACTGTTAATTCAATTTTAAGTGTTGCAAACACGTAGAAATGTGTTTTTTATAGAATAACTAAGAGTTCCAAACGAGCACACAGTCCACACGGTAGGAAGTGGATGCTGTGGTCAATAGACTTCTACGTTTATCCTCGATTATGAATCAAAATGCGGATGCGTTGTCACCCATGAGAACTACTTAAGATGTAATGTGTTGTTTCCACTAAGAAAGTGTCTTTGGTTCGTTATACTCACCACACAAAACACAGCAGCATTAAGCTGGTATTCTGTGAAGGCTTAGTCCCACCCTGGTCGTGTGGAGCCATTCGTGCTGCAACTATAAAATGGCTGCGGCATAGCTCCGCCATTTAAATAAGTGTGTGGCGGTAAAGATAAAAATCGTAAGGAAATCAATGTATAAAGAATAAAATATTTTGTTTTATATGAGGTCCGCCTGCTGGAACAGCGTGGCAGACTAATTTCTCCATAACCCTATCGGATATGAAAGGAGGCCTGTGCTCGGATGTAGGATGTACATGGAATATAATTTTAGTTTCACCTTTTATGTAGTCCATTTTCTTATTCTTAAGAAGTCATATATCTAGCTGGCATATTTGGATCCACGAAGGCTGGTAAAGAATAAAGGGGCTAGGCAATACAACGTAAGAAAAATTCAGTGGCAATATCGTATTTCTAAAGCAATGTGTAAGTGTAAGACAAACTTTTTTTAAATAGAATAAGGGGACAAAAGAGTACACAGTCCACCTGATGGTAAGTGTACGCTGTAGCCTATAGACATCTACATTTATCCTCGATTAAGGATCAAAACGCAGATGCGTTGTTACCTCTGAGAACTAAGATGGAATGCCTCGATTGCAGTAAAAAAGGGTCTCCAGTTCTCTACACTCACCATACGAAACTCAGCAGTATTAAGGTGCTATTTTACGCTGGTATTCTGTGAGAGCGTGGTCCTTCCCCGATCGAGCCGACCCATTCGTGCTGCAACCATAAAATAGCTACATAGTGGCTCTACCACGTACATTTAGATACCCTGGCGGTATTTCAAATTTAGAACTCATAAACTCAATGTGGAATTATCAGCTAACGAAGAACATGATCTTTAGATTACTTTTAACTTCATTCAAGCAAATCCTTGTCATAATAAGTATATACTACGTAAGTGAACCCCACTTGCGCCACCATCCCAAAGTATCTTTATTGCTTTATTGACATTAATTATTCGCAGGTGCCGAATGGAAGCTTCTATCGGAAGACGAGAAAAGACCATTCATAGATGAAGCGAAGCGTCTTCGAGCGATGCATATGAAGGAGCATCCTGATTACAAGTACAGACCGCGGCGGAAACCTAAGACACTCAGGAAGGAGGGCTATCCTTACTCGATACCCTACCCTAGCGTGCCAATGGACGCCCTCAGAGCTGGTAAGTTATACAAAAAGTAAGTTATGACTTTAATACCGGAAAATATTATCAAATTCCTAGTAGGAAGTTTTTTGCAATGGATTCGAATTTCTAAACTTTTCGAAGTCTAACTCGAATTAATCGATGTTAGTATTTTCAGTTCAACGTCCCTAGAGTCGGATGCTATGGTTTCTTAGTTAATTTTGGTCTCTTTTTTTTATAATCTTGAAAACATATAATGACTAGTCTGATTTCATTCAAAGCTTAATTATGTAATTAGAACCATGCTTTTAACAAAATCAGTCTAGTATTTTTTCTTACGAATAAATTAGCTGAAATAATGGTAAACTAAACTTATACTGCTTGCTAAAATTTAATAATCGATAATGTATCTAATGCGGATTCTGAATACGGTTAATGTATTTTTTTAATATTTAATATACTAGTACTCATCATCATCGTGTTACAGTATTCCTATTTATATATTCCAGGTTTTCAAGCTTACATCACTTCATACTAGGAAGTTTTTTAGTCTGTAGATTTGTTTGTTTTTGTAGTAATTGACCAAATTATATCCAAATATGAGGCCAGTTAACGCTTAGTGTGGGTTTAAATCAAATGCGATCATAATGATTGACTACACATTGATTAAAACTACTTTTACGGATTTTATCGCGTTTAATTTACACGATTTTTAATTCCCGACGTTAGTTTGTGATCATATCCTAGACGGATTTGATAGACCACAAATCCTCGCAAGAGAACACCGATTCCTAACAGGGATGATACGTGAGGCTATTGAAATTAAAAAAAACATCTTAATTTCAAAAGAGAATGAGGCTGAGTACTACCATATGCTTGGGATCCTTTAATTAATAAAATTAAAACTAAGCACAAGCATACCACTGCAAGACTTCAAGACAAAGTAAGTTCATTCTGCTTATATCGGACCATTAGTAATCATTAAAAAGCTAAAGGTACTCCGGCCTAACACTTTATATGTGGACGTCAGTCACCTCAGTCCCGCGTGACCATGGGTGCTGGAAAGCACCCGAACCGTCGGGAATTAAAAATCATATAAATTAAATGTGATAAAATCCGTAAAAATAGTTTTAATCAAATGCGATCAGACGGACATAATATTTTGATAAATACCTCAGTTGCTGGTTGCCTAAACGCTTTTGATTTCTGCCGGCTCGATGATCGCTTCGAGATAATTTCGCACGTTACGTCACGCGTCTTGAATGTTGGGTTAATGTACAATAAACTTAAATAACAATTGATTGAGAAAACAAGTGCCTTACAAAAAACTGTTCAGATAAGTCATCCAATCTTTTTTCTGATAGTAAGACTAGTTGCCATGATCTCACACAGTATAATAATAAATAAAGGGTAATAGATTTTTCAACGCCGCACTAGAGGGCATTTGACGACGACGAGGACTCATAAATAAACATTGATCAATATTTTCAGTGAAATAAGATTTTTACAAATTAATTATAAAAAATAGCTATTGATCATCATCATCATAACAGCCCTTCATAAGACCTCTACTGAACACTCCACTCTACTCTCGAACATAGAACTCCTCCAAGGAACATCACAGAGCATGATCCTGAGTCACCTGCGTCCATCGACTTCTTTCCTATATATAACATGTCTTACCATGTCGTCACTCCCATCCAGTGTAGTAAGGCTTACCGGCACGAGGTTGCCACTCGAGAACCTTCTGTCACATCGGATGTCGGTTCTTCGAGCTATATGGCCGGCCAACGGGGGCTAATAATCTTCCACTCACTAGATGTCGTTGACACTGAGGTGAAGATTTTTTTACACAAAGTCATTTAATTGAGAAGTTAGTTTTAAATAAAAGTTCATCAGTTTCTGGAGTATTATATTATTAAACAAAATAATGCCTCGGTGGTTTGTTCTATAATTTTTTTTAATTTTTCTACTTTTGTGATTATCTGTGGTTTTGTTTATTACTATATATTCTAATTAATATAAAATGTTATTAAAAGTACAAAAATAATCAGGTTTGGCACAAAGCGCTTCTTTCGAAGCTCCCTTCCTATGGGCTTCCCGAGAAATTGTGCAATTGGATCACCAGCT
>DWHP01006068.1:0-11593 GCA_018247895.1 Parnassius honrathi | reverse complement strand
CTCGGATAATCCAATAATATGCCAGCGCAACTTGTCTACCTCTTCTTCCAGCTCCAGTATCTTCTCGTCAGTCTTCAGGGTGCGTGCGTTATACGTTGCCAGGTCGAGTCGTCGTAGGTGGCAACCGGACCTCACCGGAGATTCTTAGCACCCCCTGCCCCGCCGTTACCATGGTCGCCACCGTAACCAGGAATAGCGGGGCCGCCAGGCACTGGGAGCCGTTTGTTTGCGTCGTTGCTCATGGGGGGGTATTTGCAATAGTTGCCACGCTTGGCGAGCGGGTTGGCAACCGCAGGTTTTTATTATATCATTGTTGTTATCGGAAGATGCTGCAGAGTGCCTGTCTCCCTCTGTCGCCTCTTACGACACCCACATAAATAAATGGGGTAGTGCTTACCCCTCTCCTATTAATCGCTCAAGAACAAACATCCAGACCCGTAACAATTTTTTGTAGGACATATAAGTAATTGTTTCATGCGGGATTTGAACCCGTGACACGAAATGTCACGGCCACTCTACTACCCTCTATGGACCATTCCATATTACATATTCTCCAATGCTATGTGCTCTGAGGGTTGCCAAACCGCTCGCCAAGCGTGGCAACTATAGCAATATACCCCCCATGATGAGAATTACGAAGAGACGGCCCCCAGTACTCGGCGGCCCCGCTATTCCTGGTTACGGTGGCGACCATGGTATCGGCGGGGAAGAGGTTGCTAATAATCTTCGGTGAAGGTTCGGTTGCCACCTAAAATGACTCGACCTTGGCAACATAACACACGCACACTGAGGACTGACAAGAAGACACTGGAGTTGGAAAAAGAGATAAACAAGTTGCATCGGAATGTTATAGGATTATGCGAGGTCCGAAGAGAAGGGAAGGACACGGTGATTCTCGAATCCGGCAATTTGTTCTATCACCGGGAGGGCGACCATCTGTCCCAAGGAGGTGTTGGATTTATCGTCCACAAGTCTCTAGTTAACAACGTTTTAAAGATTGGGAGTGTATCGACGGGGGTTGCGTACCTCTATACTCAGAATCACCAAACGGTATTCGCTGAAGGTCGTACAGGTTTACGCGCCAACGTCAGAACATCACTTTGAGGAGGTGGAGGAAATTTATGAGGATATTTCTAAAGCCATGTATTCCTCCAAAACTCACTACACGGTGTTAATGAGCGACTTCAACGCAAAACTGGGCACAAGAAAGAACGGTGAGCTGAAGGTAGGGAAATTTGGGAGGGACATTTTATGGTCGAGCCCCGACGGTTCGACAAAAAATGAGATAGACTTCATTATGACGACCAGACGGCAACTGTTCAGTGATGTATTAATACATATTTAGATATGAAAATTAATACATATATATCAAGATAATTCAAGAGAAATTACTTTCGCGTGACTTGAGTTTCCAGATACGCCGAAAACAGGACAAAAAAATTTGAAAAAAAGTTGCTGGTCATGTAGCGGCAAACAAAAGTAAAACAGCAGTACCAATAGGAAGAAGATCATCGACAATACCAGTACATAATAACAAAACGATTCACGTTAAAGGTTTACATTTGCCATTAGTTTGTGCTTGTGCGACCACAATACACAAGTCTCAAGGAAGCACATACTCCGACATTTTCTACGAATGCGATAAGAAACATTCACAATAATTAGTATACGTTGCTTTGTCTCGTGTTACTAGTATTGAAGGACTATTGATTGCTACATGTGACAATGATTTGACTTTTTATCATGGACGAAGGTCATCAACGACAATGATTAATTTACAAGATGAATTCCTAAGACTTTCGAAGAGTTATTTAGAAACTATAGATAACGATATTCTAAATTTTATACGTCAAAATGATATGACTATATAAATCCATAAATTACTAACAGATGGCAGCAATGCACTCATCATCACAACAATTGGCAGCAACAAAAACTGGTGATATTTGTATTGCTGAGTGTCAAACTCTTAATGGAAAAAAAATATTTTCGCTGCTGTTTATATATCGGTCAATCAAAAGCTTGACGATATCATACTTTTTTGCATCATCAATTACTTGCATACAGCCATGGGGGTGCTGCTCTTCTTGGTACGGAATATGATATGATACCGCTTATATTAGGTGGTGATTTCAATGTAAATTTTGCATCTGATGATTCAATACCGTTAAAACACTTTTTACATGACAAATTTAATCTACAAATGAATAATAATCCGAACATGTCAACAACAAAATCCGGATCGACAAATGATGCTATTTTTACACTATATTTACAAAACACCGAGTCGAGAACTTACGTTGCATATTTTAGTTACCACAAAACTTCGGTGACAACTATACCAATACAAACATCATCAGATGTAGATATAGAAGAAATAAATTGAAAAAATATAATTTATAACTTGTGCAAATTTTTCTCATTTAAGTCCTTCGAAATACTACTCCTAAATCGTTTAAGTACCAAAATAGCTCACTCTTTATATTTTTTCCAGTCTTTGATATTGATCCTTCATCATTAATTTATAAGTCACAGCTATGAAATTTAAATCGCCAAAGAAGTTTCACTTCAGACATGCGTACTCTGTACACACGCTGTTTTTTTTTAAATTATGCATTTATGGAACGGCTTTATATTTGAAAAACTATTATCTATACATGTCGCACTAGATTCAGCAATACGCGTCGGCTTCAAAAATAAATTAAAAAGACCATATGATTTAAACAATGATCTAAATAAAATGTTGCTAGAGGAAGCTTCTAGGAGATTGATATTAAAGTCTTCATAAATTGATGATGACGCTATAAAGAGATTAGGGATCTCACTAGTGTCGATACAGCTGGATTAGTTTATTTCAGTTATTTCCATAGCGCCATTGTGCCATATGACATTTCATATGGGATTTGCTATGGAGATATGCGGCTGATTTAGAAACTATTTTTGTTTTGCAGAAGAGGGCCATAAGAGCTATTTACAACCTTAAACCGAGAGCGTCTTTTAGAGTACAATCTAAAGAAATATAAATATTAACTTGGGTCTCGCAAAAACAAAGGTAGTTTTAGTGAAAAAAAAAAGCGATTTAAACTCTGTAAACACTAGGAATAAACACAAGCTAGTGATCTTCAGCATTTTTCTATGCTCGAAGCTAGCAGAAGATACCAGTTTCTTGACTCTACAGAGTCAGTAATTCATTCTTAGGGCAATATATTATACGCTTTTAGAACAAAGTTCCCAGAAAATATACAGTCTTTCTATTAACAAGTTCAAATATTTAATTATACAAAAACTGTATAAAAAGGGTTATTTTGTTATAAATGTATACATGGTTGATAATAACACTTGGGAATAAGGTGGTCGCTTCCAAGCTGTTTCTAAAACAAATTTCGTAAATATTTTGTTACCAAAAACATAGTAATTTCTTTTTAAAGTCCCGCTGGATTTCTTGCTTGTTCTTCCCAGGACGGAGATTTTTTCCGAACCAGTGGTAAAGTAAAAAATAACTTTCTGTAAGAATTACATGCTATCTCTATTGAATAAAAAATTATTCTATTCTATTTTAATGTGTGCGGTAGTGGGCCCGTGGAGAGAAAGCCGTGTATGTATTGTGAGGTGCTGCTGTCCGAGGACCGTACCGTCCGGTGGTGAGTGCACAGTCCAGATCCGCCACACGGGTCAGGAAAACTGACGCTACCTAGTACCACTTTTCCTGGCGCGGAAGCCATGGTCCGCGTATTAGACTCGGAGACGGTGGGGGGTCCGTTAGGTTGAGTTAGAGACCGCGGAGGATGGCACACTTTGTATTCCTGGTGAGTCTTACCCGAGAAGAGGAAGAGAAGGGAGACGTCCCCTTCCAAAGAGGGGCTGCCATAGGGCCGGGGCTGCCATAGGGCTGGCGCTGGTGTGGATGCGGATGTGAGCGAAAGCATTCCCGTGGACCTATTGATATACGGCGACGATTGAACAAAGGGTTATATTCGGTTCGAGTCTGACATAACCTGTCCTTGCCCCGTGATAGGGGTATGCGTAGATATTTCCGCATTCAAAAAAGGGATCAATATCTCCAAAGTACTGCAATATGACGCATCAGCATGTTATGAAGAATTCTGTAAAAAAAAAAACAAATCGAAACCTTTGCTATATTCGGAAATTCATATTAAGAAAACAAAACCAAAATGTCCAGCTTAATATTCCGTCTAAGGTATTCTGCGTATGTTTTATTATTCTGTGCTGAGCAGCTATACTAAAGAGTACAGTATAAATTTAATTATGAAAATAATTTGTTTAAGTTAACAGCCTCACAAATCACAAGCAACAATCTTTATTGTCGTTGAGCTTTTGGCGGGAACCAAACCGCCGGTGGATTGTTGCTCCTATGGTATCATTTATGGCTTCATATAATAGTTTGAAATGAATTTGGTATGTAAAAGTGTGATATTTTGTGTATCCAATTCCGACGATTATATAAATTTATTGGAACTCATCGGCTTGGCTTGAATTATACTTTTGTTATTAACTGTCCCCTAAGTCAAACCGTCGTAAAAATCTTCTGAAAACTTTCCAATGTGCTGCACATTGTGAAGAATTTAGAAAATACACATCAGATAAGGCTGTATAGTGTAGGAACTTTGCCTACCATAATTGGCGAAACATAAAAACAACCACATCTCTATTATCGTTGTATTGTCTGTGGTGCAAATTGAGTAATTTTATTTTGTAATTTCGGGTTATTAGATTGTTGCATGAGCCGAAATAAGTTAAAATTAAATAAACCATAGTTCATAACAAGTACTACATAAGCTCACTTTATCATCTTCAAAGGTAGTAAGTAACATTACACAATACTTTCATTACCATACAGACTATAAATTCTTGCTCATTTTTAGGTTAGATAATAGTGGAATTTGCTAAATATCAGGTCTTTACTTATAGAATTGCCGCTTTTTATGAAATAAGTTAATGTAACTTTTTTCTTTATTTTTTAATTCTATTAATCGAACTAAACACCCATGCAATCGATGCATCTTTGGCAACGCAATGGCAGTTTATTGATGTCCTTGACGAAATCTGCTAAACGGGAGGTAATAAAGTGGTGCCTCTCGGGTATTGAATATTTTTTCCGCCAAAACGTAATCCAAATTCTAGAAAAACTAGAAGTCAGTAGACGCAAGTCCGGATGACGGGGAGCTTCCAACCCCAGCTCATGTAACTTGGAGACCGTCTGTTGTGCAGTATGAGGTCGCGCGTTGTCTTGCAGGAGCAGCGAGAACGAGCGATTGACCATAGCTGTTTGGAGAGGTGCTAGCTGTCCATCATTGTGTTCATTTGTTCACAGTACACATCTGCAGTAATGCTCATCTCGTTTTTAAAGAAGCTGTGATGAATCACACCGGCCCAAGACCACCAAACAGTGATCATCACTTTTGTAGGGGTAAGTTTTTTTTTACGGCACTGTTTAGGATTTAGGTGCTGAACCAGGATCCAATCAACTTGCTGAGTGCTTGTGATTGTCAAACAGAATCCTTTTTTCATAACAGGTAACAATGCAATTCCAGATTCCTTCATTTGTGCCTGTTGAGCTGTGTAAGGCACGTCTTGACAATTACTTCTCGCTGGTGATCCTATTTGTCAAGCTTTTTGACCTTGCCAATTTGACGTCGAAAGCTGCTGCTGATTCAGCCGTAGATTGAGTATCATCAGCTTTCACAATCGTCTTTAATTTGTCATTGTCAACCAGTTTTCGGATGACCACAGCATTCATTTTTCAGTTCGAAATTTCAAGAACAGAAGCAGACAAATCAATAATAAGTGGTACATTTGTATGTAATATTTGCTCTGTAAACGTTCTTTGGCATTACCGTATTGCTACCAGGATGTTACTCATATCTCATAATCACTTGAATTTTAACCAATACATGATGATGAAAAAGATTAAAATGCGATGAAAACATAACACTAATCAATAAACAAATAACTAATTTTGAAAAAAGAGTTCCATGTTTTTAAAATTAATCAGAAATTAGAATTCTTATACAAACAAAAATGATTTTGATTGGAAATGGCCAGTACTGCAGAATGGTAATTTCATAAGTAAAGACCTATTATTAGAAATTTGTAAAATGTATTTGCTTGTAAATAAGCATGTACAAATACTTAGATTGCAATTGCTTTACTACAACATAAACTTATTAATATTCCTATTTCTATGTTAATTGTGTTACTACTTACTAATTACTCAATTTCGACAGACTTGCTATTTTTGCACTCTCTTTGTGACACCAAATAACCAGTCACTAAGATTTATACATTCACTCTTTATAGCGTAACAATAGTCTCTATATATTTAAATATCCCTCATATTTTTCATAGTTGCACACTTAATAAGTGCGTTGGCAAATGCAATTTTTAATATTTGGTGTTGTTATCAGGAAAATGCTGCTGCCCATTACATCTATTTCATTTCACTTTGTCATCTCTTATGATGCCCAACTAATAATACTTAAAATCACTGATTGAAAAATTGAAAGTGATGGAAAATTTTGGGATGTGCAAGCGGGATTTAGAAAGGGAATGAGGTGTACAGATCAAGTCTTTTCCATGAGCATGATTGCAGAGAAGTTTTTGGCAAAAAACCAAAAAGTTTTTTGTGCATTCATGGACTTAGAAAAGACTTATGACAGAGTGGACAGGGATGTGTTGCGAACGCTGAACTCATTTGAGTTGAGCGCTGGGTCAATACAGGCATTTAAGTTACTGTATGGGAACCCGAGTGCTCGTGTTAGGATCAACGGGGACTACTTGGACTAGTTTGGCATCCATAAAGGTGTCAGACAGGGCTGTGTGACTTCCCAGTGGCTGTGCAACCAATCAAATTTATGGGCAGTTATTTGAAAGTTGCAGAATGCAGGGTTAAAAATGAGTGAGTTAACTATCCTATGCCTTTTGTACACCGATGATCAAGTCATATTTGCGTCATCTGCGGCCGAGTTGCAAATGATGGTTACATAAATGAACAGGTCATGAAAAGAAAGGGCAATGAAAGTGAACGCAAGTAAGACGAAAGTTGTGGTTTTTGAAAGAGAAGAAAGTATAACGATATGTGAAATAAGATTCGAAGGCGAGTTGCTCCAGCTAGTAGATGAGTTAGTATACCTGGGATATGTATTCAGTAGGGATGGGAGATATGATAAGGATATAGAATGATGAGTCAACACAGGAAATAAAGTCAATGGGACTTTACACTCTATTGTGGAAAGTCAGAATGTGTCAAAAAATCACTTATGGCAATTCACAATGCTGTGTTAGTCCTTACTTTAAGGTATGGTAGTGAAAGTTGTGTGTGGCAGATCTTCACGCCAAAAATTTACTTTAAGACATTTAAAAAAAATTAAACTATATTTTAGAAGTTTAAAGAAATGCATGTAAACATTAGCATGCAGTGAGGCAAACAACATGTGTGGGCACTAAATTTATGCATTTAAACTTTCCCTAGCTATTCTGTTACTGTTACTGCTAACTTTCTTAACATCACATAAATAGTTTACTGCTAAATATGAGCTTTCACCTTAGTAGTGAAGTTTTGCCGCAAGTGTCACGCTTGGTGATTACAGCATCAGATGAATTTATCTCGCACTTTAAAGTCACTTATCAACACAATTCTGATTTAACATCAGGTACAAACATAATCTGCTAGAACTGCTGACCAAATTGTTGATATATTGAAAAAGGGCCAAATTAAGAGTAATCTTAACCAACGAGCATGTATGCGTAGTTATATGGATGTGGAGGAGGTGAGAGAGGTATGTCAGGATCATGCTAAATGAAAGTCTGTAGTCTCTGCCTACCCTTATGTAAAAAAATTTAATTGTTAGCTTTTTAATGTTAATATATAAGTTCTATTATTTTTTTCAGAAATGGCAGCACATCTCTTTAATCGCATTGGTCAGGTTGGTCTTGGAGTAGCTCTTGTTGGTGGAGTTGTTAATTCTGCTTTATATAATGGTATGTATATTACATTTTCACTTTCGAACTTATCTAAAAAAACTAATATGTTTTCCTGTAGATTAGCAGGATAATAGCAAGAAATCCAAATGTTTAACAAAAACACATTATACAAAAAAGAATGTGGCAGAAATCTTTGGTATTCGTCGTTATTACATCTATATATTATCTGTACATGCAAATTCAAACACATTAATTCTATACATACAAGGGCTGAATATAATCTTCCCCTAAGAAACACCACGAAACAGTCATGAAGCACTTTCATTCTTTAACTTCTTGTATGTTTTACTTCCATCTAGTGGGAGGTGGTCCTACACTTACATTTATATAAAGCTGTCACTTGAGAACCATTATTCTTTAGTTAATTGCTATATGGCCAGTGGGTTGCCACTTCAGCTATATATACTGATCCTTGTAGGCCATGTCTATAGCCTCATACATATTTAACATGGTAGAGCCACGCTGCAGCTATATTGTAGTTGTAGCACAAATGGGTCAGCTCAACTAGAAAAGGACCACACTCTAATGGAATACCGGTGTAAAATAGCAGCTTAACACTGCTGTATTTTGTATTGTGAATGTAGAGAACTGGAGGCCCTTTTTACTGGAAACGATGCATTCCATCTTAGTTCTCAGGAGTGATAATGCTGCATTATGATTCTTATTCAAGGATAGATGTAGATGTCCATGGTCCACAGGATCAATCATGTGGCCTGTATGCTTGTTTGTCACCTTTATCCTATAAAGAAAAAACAGCCAGCAATGAAAAACCACTTTAGTATTATTTCAATTTAAAATATCTTTTTCTTCATTCCAGTTGATGGTGGTCATAGAGCTGTGATCTTTGATAGATTTGCTGGTGTAAAGAACTTGGTTGTGGGTGAAGGCACTCACTTCTTCATTCCATGGGTGCAGAGACCAATCATTTTCGATATCAGATCAAGACCTAGAAATGTTCCTACAGTGACGGGTAGTAAAGGTATGTGTGAAAATTAAATTAATTTAAAGTTTTTGTACTTTATTGATATAAAATTATTTGACTTGTTCTTAACATATTGTAGATATTGTTTAAACAATAATATATGGATTTCACTATTGAAGGGAAATATCTTTTACACCTGACAATTAAATATGAAGCAATACAACACTCTTTCCTTCTCCATAACTACGTACGTGCGTGCGTACGTCTGTGCATGCATGGGTGCATGCGTGGGGGCGTGCGTGCATACGTGTGTGCGTGTGTGCGTGCGTGCGTACGTGTGTGTGTAGGTACAATTTCAATTTGACAATACGGAGACCATTGCAATTAAGTCAAGCAAGCTGCCAGCTTGTGAAGAAGCGTCCCCGTTAAATAAAACATCGCGTCATCTGAACACATTTCCACAAGTTACCAGATGCCAAGAAAAATTGAAAACAATGATATAACTTGCTAACACCCTTTCTAATTCAATATTAGAAAAGATTCCCACAAAGTTGGACGTTATTTTGGGTTAAAACCTGAGTCTTGAAGACATTAATACCTATATCAACGGAATGGGTCGTACCCTGCCTTAACAGGTATCTCCAGAAAAGGCGCCAAATTTTAAATTTTGTCCATTGTTGTCAGTTGATGTATAGAGGTCGAACTGGATGACAAATTTCACAAATTTGCACTCTAAAATTTGGAAAAATACTTAATTGTATAGTCATAAAAACTATGCAAAGTTTTAAGAACATTTCGGGGTTTTTGTACTGTCTTTAATTAAAATACATAAAAATAAAAATGGGTTTTTGATTTTGCATTGTGCATATTTTGAGCATATCGACAGTTTTAACCGCTCAATTCCCCAGCGGTCTCGTGAGACCGCACCCACCCACAACACTGTATCCAATAAAAACTTATATTTAAAGACTACTTTTCTATGAAGAAGTTTGGCATTATAGAATCAATATGAAATTTTCTATTCTCTAGTAGATAGTCTATAGATATTCATTTATAATCTACATGCAAAGTGCGTCATTGTCGATTGTTCGTTGTTGTACATTGTTGCGTTGATTTTTTGATTTTTCTATGTTAAGAACAGTTTTTATATTATAAAATTGTTATGAAGGTTTTTGTGGGTATAAAATTTATCTTTTTACGTAAATAATTTCGAGTAATATATAGAAATAATAGTAATGTTCACGCTACCGACATCCGCTTGGTATGTAGGTATCAAAATACAATAAAGTATTTTTGTAATAATTAATCCATCGAATAACTGACTTTTGTTTAAATTATAGAATAAGAGAATTTCGTATAGATTCTTTAATGCCAAACTTCTTTATAGAAAAGTAGTCTATAAATATAAGTTTTTATGGCATGCATCCGTCATATCTCGAGCGGCCACATGCGACCGCACCCACCTTAAACCACCACAGCACTTTAAACCGTTAAAACTTATATTTATGGACTACTTTTCTTTAAAGAAACCCGAACTTCTTTATAGAAAAGTAGTCTTTAAATATTGGGTCCTTACATATGAAATTAGCGTTTTATCATACTAACCACTTTGATCTGAAATATCTCCTCTTTGGTTAAGAATTCCAAATTCAAATTTATAAATTCATTTGAACGGAAAACATGAAATATCGGTATATTTACGAGTACGAGTTCTACCGTGGCACCAGTGCTGGAGAAACAGCTCGAAGGATTATTGATGTGTACGGCGCTAGTGTCGCAAAAGAAAGCACGGTACGTTTTTGGTTGCAACGTTTTCGTTCTGGAAAATTCGACCTTCAGAACCAACCCCATGGCCGGCCGGAGACCAAAGTGGAAAATCAATAATTAAAGCCTATTATGGAAACGAATCCATCACAAGGCACTTCAGAGATGGCTGCAGGCTTCGGGGTAAGAGATAAATCTGTATTAATCCACTTGAAGCAAATCGGGAAAGTATAAAAACTTAAACGAACTTTTAAATCAAAACATTTGTGATTAAAAGTGGATACTGTACGATAATCGGAAGTGCTCGTCGCAGTGGCTGAACCCTGAAGACCCAGCCAAATCCTGCCCTAAACGAAAATTGACTCAGAAAAATTTACTTGTGAGTGTTTCGTGGACTGGCGCCGTTATCGTTGACAGCTTTCTAAAATCTGGCCAAACGATTACAGCAGATATCTTTTGTCAGCAACTGCAAACCATGAAGGAAGAACTAGCTGCTAAACAACCGAGATTGGTCAATCGCTCTAGGCGACTCCTGCTTCACGACAACGTAAGATCACACACTGCGCAACAAAACAGCCACTAAGTTAGTAGTTAATTGAAATATCGGCGAAATCCACCGTACTCCAACAGGTTACCATTTTTTCCGCAATTTGGGCAACTTCTGACAAGGAAAAAAAATTCAACTCCGATGCGGCAGTCCAAACCGCCTTCAAAGAGTTTGTTGATTCTCGCCGCCATGGATTTTTTTAGTAAAGGGATCAATGAACTACCTATGAGATGGCAAAAGTGCATATTTAAAAACGGTCCATACTTCGATTAATTAAATATATTTTACAAAAAAAAATGACTTTATATTCCTACCGTACAAAACGCCAATTTTATACGTAAACAACTATAATAATTAAA
>DWHP01006067.1:0-11594 GCA_018247895.1 Parnassius honrathi | reverse complement strand
AGTATATTCTGCTTTATCGTAGAGCTAGCTTATAAACACAAATTGCATAAGGACAAACATCCAGTCCCGGAACATTTTGTAGGCCATATAAATACTTGCTCCGTGAGGGATTCGAACTCCCAGCCTTCAGCGCCGCAACTTAAAAAGTAGGCTACTTCCACCACAGCCACGGAGCCGTCAATAACCTTAACTACATGTTTAAATAAAGGAAACCATTGCAAAAATTCTATACAAAATTTGCTGCTTTAATTAAAAAAAATGCATTTTTTCTACTCAGTACAAAAAGAATAAACTCAATGGCAGCGCCACAATTCCCGCCATCGATCGACGAGCGATCCAAACAGGGGAGCGCGCGTGCGCGTCACTGCGCAGTAAACAATATGGACCCGTAGCACAACTTTTAAAATTCTCCCATACTTTTCGTATCGTGGCGTTATTTAGAATTAAATTATTTAACCTACTAAGAATAATTGTTGGTTACAAACGTAAATGTATTGTTATGATTTTTTAATTAACATACATTAGACCTATATACAAATGTACATTGAATATATATATATATTTTCGTTAGTTACATTTATTACAAACCGTGTAGTGTCGGTGTAAAAATATCCACTACCCCCATGTCATCCTGTGGGGTTGTAAGGGGCGATAGAAGAAAACAAATCTGGAGATGGATACGAGCGTCTGTCTAATAACGATTAAATACGAAAAACTGCGGTTACCAACCCGCTTGCCAAAAGTGGCAACTATGGCAAACATCTCCCTCATGGGGCATTCTACGCAGATGCCTATGATCAGCAGTGATATTTGATAGGTTGTAATGAATATTACTGTTATAGACTACTACCGTTATTGCTACGGTATTTTTTAAGTTATTATTGGGAAAACGCTGCCGCCATCTCCTGGTTTGTTTCCCTCTGTCGCATCTTACGGCACCCATGGTACGATATGGGGTAGCGGATTTCTTACATCGCCACTACAGAGTCACTACGTACTAGGCTAATTTTATGCGTAGTAGAGCCACGCTGCAGCTATATTATGATTGTAGCACGGCTCGACCGGGGGAGGACCACGTTCTCACAGAATACCAGCGTCAAATAGCAGCTTAATGCTGCTGTGTTTCGTGTATTGAGTGTAAAGATCTGGAAACCCTTTTTTATTGGTAACGAGGCAGTTCATCTTCGTCCTCAGTGGTGACAACGTATCAGCGTTCTGATTCTTAATCGAGGAGAAATATAAATGTCTATGAGCCACAGTGTTTACTTACCATCAGGTGGACTGTGTGCTCATTTTTTACTTCTATTCAAAAAAAAACTACATGGTCACCAATTGTATAACAAAGAAAATCACAGTCCCAAAAAGCCATTTACATTTTATATAACTGTGTCGCTTGTTGAGGATTAAAATAATCCAAACTTCCAGTTTTACTTAGAGCTTAAGTAACTAATCTCTTAAATAACCGCTAAGTGCTTATTTCCCCCATTTTTTATATCAATTATTGTACAGTTGTTGCAAATTCAATTATTCACAATCACTATCGCAGACCGAAAGGAAGCCATAACACCTAATTGTCGCTAGCTGTCGGATAGGACAAAATACCGTGGCATATTTACCTATAATCGAATTATATGACAACCATAGGATGGAATGGGTGGGTACTACACAGCACTCGAATTAGGAATCTTTATAATTATCAGTGCAGCCCACTGTAAGACCACCGCTGAACATAGAGCTCCATCAAAAATTGAATAAAATCAAGGTGGAGCAATCCTATGTATGCATATAAAAAGGGCACTTTGACTGTTATTAGAATGATCTTTTTCCTTTGTAAGATTTGCCATAACTGCCTCGTTTTGCGAACAGATTGGCGATGGAACTACTAGACGTTTTGCACTATACCTTGTTCTACGTTGTCAGTTTGGATATTTTACCATATGATATCATAACAGCCTATAAAAGTCCCCTAGTGAACATAGGCCCGGTAGGGAACTGCAGTTTTTATATATTTTGAGTTGTTATCAGAAAGATGCTTATTTCCATGTTCTGTGACAGTTTTTCTCTGTCGTCTCTCATGACAGTCACGGAATGATATGGGGTAGTGGATATCGTTACACCGCCAATATACGGTCACGGACAGGATATTTTACATCTAATTTATTATATCATACCACCATCGAAGGCTATGAGAGACTCTTTTATTCTGCAATATTATCTCCTTGACGCACACGGGGAGAACACTCTCATTACCTTTGTATTTGTAAGATATTTAGTTATAAAAATATTTTTTGTCCACAGAATCGTGCCGGCCGCACGGATAGCACTGGCCAAGTCTGTCGCCCTATGCGTCGCACCACAACACTACAGCAGAACTCAACAAGTCAACCAAAACACACGAATTCCTCAAACCAAAGCCTCCAGTCATATCTTTTGTTTCGAAAAAAATAATATTAAGCACTATTTTTTTAAAACCTTTTAACGATAAAAATAAAAAATAAAAATTCACATAGTATACGCTAACTCCCAAACAGTACAAATTAATTTAAGTCTGAATTAATCGGTATTTACAATAAAAAGAAGCCTTCGAATGAGCAAATTTTAGAAGAGAATCTATCAACGACCAGTATTTAAACGTTCCAAAATAATAAAGAAATCGTTAATCAAGTGCACAAAGTATTTTATCGTTAGTTAACAAATAAAAGAACCGATTCCTCGAGCATTTTCTAAATAAAAAGAAGTCAGCCAAAGATTTTATAAGCCCGTATTGTTAAGGCTCACCTAAGTTTAACTACCTGTTATTAAGGATTTTTTACACAATTTATTTCATAGTGAGCAAACGAATATATTGTGATTAGTGTAGTGTAAACCGGTGTGCCGTATAATCGTAACTTAAGTGCTATTTAGAGTTAAAACGAACTTTACGAAGCCAGATATTAAAAGTACAAATTAGAAAGTTCCAGCGAAGTTCCGAGTGTTCAGTACAATATAGACATAGACTTAGTTTAGACCTTATTTTTGTATTTGTGGCGAATTCGGAACGCGGAAGAGTGACGCGATGCGGCTACGTAGAGGGAACACGTCATGAGCGAAACGCTCAGGAGTGAGGCGGGCGCGGATAACGCGCACTTGCCGCCCTTCTCGACGTTCGGCGAAATGGCAGAAAACGAGCAGAGGATACTCACAGCGGACGGCCGGCTACTCGACCCGGCCTGGGAATATTACGAGAGAACCGGCGACACGGTTTCAGTTATCGCGAGCCAGCCGCAATATCGTCCGTGGGAGTCGATGCCGATCACAGTCAACTCGAAGGACGCGATACTACGAGCGGGCTTCTCTTCACCCCTCGACTCTTACCAGTCGGTCACTTTGCAGCCCATACCTAACAAGCTGCCGTCTTTTCAGAGCCAATTCCAGACGTTTCCAGAGACGACCGTAATACCAGAGACGGGTTTACCAAGTGTCACCCCCGTGCCGGTAACAGCCAGCCCGACGCCTAGCGCGAGTCCTAGTCAATTAACCCAGCTCACGCAGCTCACGACGCCGTCGTCTCCGGCACATTTGACCACGTTGGCGCAGGTTACGCCTTTGTCAACTACTCTGACAACCTTATCGCCAGTAAATGCAACAACATTCCATACATTAACAGCTGTTAACGCTAGAAGTTATCCAATTGTGCCAGCGCCTTTGCAAGCGAGAGAGCTAGCCCCAGCGGGGCAAACTTATATTGATGACCGACATATACAACTCTATCAACCCAATATCGCTACAATCAATGCTTTTCCAACTCAAAATGGCATTCTACATCAAAATGGAACTCTTCTTCACCAAAACGGGAGCTTAATACAGAACATCCAAAGTCCTACAGTTGTTCACGTTCTGAAAAATGAGCCCTTCGATATGAAATCTCTACAGGAAAAATACACGCCGAACGGGCTTCATCACAGTAATTTCCAAAACCCCATGTTATTGGACAATGGATATGATAAAAAAACAAATGGTTTTGGCAGTGCATCGTCTCCAACGAGATCAGATTACCGTAAGAAAGAGAGACGGAAAATGCGCGCAAACAGTTCCGAGTCTGACGGATCCAATATGGAAGTAGGGTCTGAGAGTAGCGGCCAAGTCGCTGCTGTATCTTCGACTGCAGGCTTTAAGTCTCCAATGCATGGAGCACCGCCTATGGCGACTGGACCTATGGAGTTGGATGACATAACCAGTGAAAAACAGGTGAGTTATTCTTTATTTTTTATTTTTAACTGTAAGACATATTAAGGATTTGTAACGTAATGTACTCGTAACTATTGAATTATAAAGCGTAAAACAATAAAGAAAACAATTTAAAATTCCTTAATATATCTCAATTTAATGACTCGACTCCGCCGTTTTTCTTTTTAATTGTTAGTTACACATGACACACACATTTTTATTAAGATATACGTGTTGTAGCTATAGTACGAATGGGTCGGCTTGATAAATAACCACCTCTTACATAATGCCATTCTAAGTAAGCAGCATAATATTGTTGTGTTTTGTTTGATGAATGACGAGAATCAAACCCTTTTTACTAGTAATGAGACACTTCGTCTTAATCCTGAGGGAGGGGATTGGCCATGACAACGCATCTGCATTTTGATTCTTAAGTGAGGATTAATATAAAACTTAAGCATTGGTGACAGATTAATTTGCGAAACACGAAATATGACCGTAATTTAAACGACATGAGAAATCCACAAATTTTATCCAGTTAGCTACACGTTGTCGAAAGTAGATATTCGAGAGATCCCGGAAAAGAGAAACTTTCTCAGTAATTCCACCTTTTATTATTCGAGGAGCAGTTTTTATTCTCGAGCCTCCAAGTTGCGAAATGGCCGAACTCTCCGTCTTCGCGGCAATAAATTTAATAGTTAGCCGATTCGCTTGCTCCTCCTATAAATTAACTTCCATTCTCATTTAAAATACAAATTAAAGTCGGACGATTTACGCGTGTCCTGCTTAGAAATTTTTATGAGTTTCATTCAAATTTAACGGCGGGCGTAATTAGGCGGCAGTTTTGAGAAACACTACGCGTTATTCCTACGTAGCTTGTTGAATTTTATTGCGAGCGAAATGCTGTCCGCACACCTTTTTTACACGGCATATATGACCATCTTTAGAGACTTAGTAAGTAATATATTACTGATTTATGAGTGTCGCTAGTGACTAAGACGAGTGGTAATGGTATGTCCCTGGTATTTCTCGGTAATTTGCAATTCGAATTGATGTAAAAGAATATTCTAACGACTTTGCAAGACCGAACATTCTTTTAATAATAAATGTTAGCATTTCCCTGTCTAACAACGAACACCTTTGCTGGTGCAGCTGCCGGGTTATCGTGGATAAATGTTTACGGAACTGTTTTTTAAGATGTTAGAAGCAACAGCTACAGGGATATAATAGTTAAATGAAACTACTATGATGTACTTAGTTGACTACGTGACGTTATCAAAAGCGATTTAACGAAGCACCTGCGTTGTGATGTATTTACAAAGTAAACAATCGTAAATATCAGTCGTTAATAATGTACTGTTTTAATAAACTTTTAAATGATAGTTTAGTTTTTACTCCATTTTAAGAAACTAAAATCTATTAGCAGTTCATCCAACTTGTTATTGTCTATGATGCCGAAATGTGGATTGACCGTGCACAGTTTTTTAAAAACAAAAAAAAATACCAAACACTTTATACGTTATCACAAATGAGTCGGCTAAACCGGCTAAAGCTTTAACAGGATACCAACGAAAAATAGCAGCTTAATGCTGCTGTGTTACGTATGGTAGGTACTGGAAACAAGGCATTCCATCTTAGTTATTAGTGGTGAAAACGCACCTGAATTTTGATTTCTATTATCCAGGATAGATGTAAATGCCTATAGGTCGCAGTATTCACTTGCCATTAGGTGCTTGCTTGTCATCCTTATTCTGTATAAAAATACTTGCATAGTACAAGACAAGCCAATAAGTATGTCAAGTTAAAAAAAGATTTAGGAACATCTCAGACAGGACATAAATTATTTTTTTACAATTTTTTACCATAAATTATCAAAATTTGTATATTTCTATATGATTATATTTGTATTACAATACTAAATTGCAACGTTGTGGTACACCGCGACACTGTAATTTTCACTTTAAAAAATGCTGGGGAAGCATTTCATAATCGTATTTATGTTATGTTAAAATAAGAACCATTGTCCCGTACACCGTTACAAGGTTGACTCTTACCGATTATTCTATGTTCAAAAGTACGTATATAATAATATTATTAAGATTATATCAAAGCGCTCATTATCTGCACGCGAAAGCTTAAACTGCAATGTTGCTTCAAAGAAGCCGTTAAACTTAAGTTCGAGACTCGTGCACGTAAAATTCTTATAAATTATACACACAGAAAGCTTAAACGTCTACCTAATATACGTTGACAAACATACAGTATACATACAATGTAGATTGTAGAAGATTGATAAAAATAACTATATATCACCTAGTTTGTAAAGCACCTTTCATCTTGGTAGGTGCTCTCGAAATTTTATACGTGGTAGAGCCATGCTGCAGCTATATTAGTAAAATAGTTGTAGCACGGATAGGTCGGCTCGATTGGGGTAGGACAACGCTTCACAAGTAGTCGCTGTGTTTCGTATGGTGAGTGTAAAGGACCGGATACACTTTTTACTGGAACCGTGGCATTCCATCTCAGTCGTTAGGGCTGGCAACGCATCTGCATATTGATTTTTAATTGAAGATAAATGTAGATGTCTATGGACCACAGCAACCACTTTCCATCAGGTGGACTGTGTGCTCGTTTGTCAACCAATCCAATAAAATACTAGGTATAATTTTCGTCAATTGAATTTTACCCAAAGCCACAGGATTCTATTAATTAGTACAATCTTTACAAATAACCTAGCATTTACAATACCGGCAATATTTTCTAACATTCTTATTAAATTAAAAATAACAATGATTAAAAACCTTCTACAAAATATCATTTGACCTTTTAACATAATATCATATTATCGTTTTAAGTCGAGAGGGCCCGGACTTTCGTTTTTCTTTTTTAGGAAACGTGCGTATCAGGTATCGTATAATGTCATTGTGATAGTATCAAAATTCGATCCGATACGAGATGTATCATATATAAGGTTTTTACGGAATAGGTCGTATTAGATACGGAATCACGAAGGTGGAACTCACGAAGGACGTGAACTGCGATAATTTTGCGTCCAAACTTGTTTGTGATGCACGTCTGCGCCTTGTGACAGAGGTATGATACATCAAGATGATCAAATATAAACTCGGCACACTATATATACTTTTTTATTACGTCTTTATTTGGAATCGGAAACTAATAGGCATTTGGCCAAATTGACATGTACTTGTAATATTTTTCAGACTGAATTTCGGTCTAGACGGTCATTCTCAACGAAGACTAGCCATCTGTGAAAGACAGGATTATAGTGTATATACGAGTGTACGCATAGCGCGGGTGCACTCTCTATTCCTTCACTCTCGTAGTCCGATGTGACGGCATTCTGAGACGATGGAAAAGATATCAGGCGCAGGACCAACAACCTCACGAGTTTTCTAACGCATGATGGTGACACACAATTGACTACCTAACTCCGGGCTGATACAGAAAATATCTTGACAGAAAAGCCCAATAAGAAAATTACTTTTTGCCCGACTTGGAACATGTACCTGCGCTCATGTGCTTTTTTATGGTAGAGTAGGCAAACGACCATGCGGCTCACTTGACGGTAAGTAATCACCATCGCCCATGAACACCCGAAAAACCGAGAGAAATGTAGGTGCGTTGCCGGCCTTTTAGAAAGAAGCAGTCGCGCTTATGACGTACGTAGTAGAGTCACGTCGCAGCTATGTTACGGCTGCAGCACGAATGATTTGCTTGACCGGGCAGGACCACGCTCTCACAGACTGCTAGCGTAAAATAGCAGCTTAATGCTGCTGTGTTTCGTATGGGGAGTGTAGAAAACTGGAGACCCATTTTGTTGGAAACGAGGCACTCCATCTTTGTATTCAGTGGTGATAACGCATTTGCATTTTGATTCTTAATCGAGGAAAAGTGTAGGTGTCCATGGGCCGCAGCTTAAATTTACTTCCACTTGCTATCCAGTGGTCTGTGTATAGGTTTGTTACCCTTATTCTCTAAAAATGACCACTAGACAAACATTTCAGTAAAGTCTAAGAAACTACATATAAGAGAGTATACTGCGAGGAGAGTAGAAAGTTTCAGGACTTTTTAGTTATTGTCTTTCCCATAAACATTGCATCCATAGGTTATCTAGTAATTATTTACAAAAATAGAGAAAAAAATTTATTGGTGCAAGAAATACTAAATCGTTGTAGTTCACTTATTTCTCGTCTTGTCTTCAGTTTGATTATGTTTGTTGTCTTTATTACTAGAGGCCTGCCTGGTTTCGCGTGAGATCTATTAATATGGCGTTATATAGATCTGTTCAGACTACTACTCGCTTTGAAAGAATCGTCGAAAGCTATTTATTTCATCTTATAATTTTTTTATTAAAAAAGTCAATATTTTGTGTATAGATTAATTCTCAAATCTCTTTATTGTTCTTTTAATATGAAAATAGTATCGCCTAGCAGTCCAAGTACCTAGTTATTAAGTCAGTCCCGCTTTCCCGTTTATGAGAGCCACTAAAACAGTTCTCGCGCAGTTGACACTTTTGGATAGTAGTCAAAAGTTGTCCTGGTTTTCGATAGTGATAAATATAAGGTTAGAATAAAATGCTGTAAATCGATCACAAATTATTTCATACCGAACCAATTTACATTCCTTTGGTTCAAACGTGAATATAATTATAACAGACTTGGATAAATGTTGGATAGTCGTTGATTAAAATAATAAATTATAAAGATGCGAAATTAGATAGCAGAATAATCATAATGTTTTATTTTTACTTTTCGTGTATTTAATATAAAAAGTTAACGAATTTATTTTTGGCGTAATAATAGTTAAGATAAAACTTAATGATCGTTAATTTAAAATTTTATCACGGCATAAATTTATAATTTTACATTTTTAAGTTTTAATATATTACATTTTTAAGAAAATAATATTAGACTTTATAAAACCTAAGCATCGATCCTAAGCTGATTATTTTTTTATCATGGTGATCCTGATCGGAGTAAATTAAACCAATGAATTGTCATCGGTCCTCGATTCAAATTTTCATGTCAGTCGGCCGTCTACATGTTGGTGAAAATTACACTAAAAAATTCCGTTGTATAGATAGATACTCGCAAACCTAACAAAAGCATGTTACAAAAAAAGGTTTTATTTTATTGTTCGTGTGCTCAGTATCAAAAGCTACAAGAAAATATTTTCAATGTCAGACCAAAAAATCCCAAGTCATCTAAACCTACGAGGGGATTGAATTCAAGGGCGTTTACTTATGCTCGTTAGGAGGGGAAAATTATTTAATTTACTTGATTGCGTAATACATTTAAACTGTGAATTGATTAATGTATGTATACATTTTTAAAATTTTCGTCGTATCGAAGAAAGACTCCAGAGTTTTATTTTAAGCTTCAAGTGAAAGGGTAAGGAAGCCAATTATGGCAATTAAATTTCTTAGAAACGTGAATTTATAATTCATTTCGTAATATATACTATAACGTACATACAAGAAGTAAATTCACAAAGATTTTAATGGAATGAGAGTGACAAATATACGCACAGCCTACCTGATGGTAAGTGAATGCTGTGGCCCACAGACATCTACATGCAGATGCGTTGTCACCAATGAGGACTAAGATGGAATGCCTCGTTTCCAGCAAAGAGGATCTCCGGTTCTCTACACTCAACATACGAAACACAGCGGCCTTAAGCAGCTATTGTACGCAGGTATTCTGTGAAAGCATGGTACTACCCCGGTCGAGCCGACCCATTCGTGCTACAACTAATATAGCCGTAGCGTGGCTCTACCATGCATAAAGGGATACTCGTATTGAAGCGTTTTTATCATATTATTAAATATTTAAAAAGAATAATACTTAATTAATTATAAGTAGTTTCTTTTACTTTAATTTACGTTGTTTTATTTTTTGGCTAAAGGTATGTAAGGATCGAGCCAAATGGAAGTCTCTGAGTAACAGTAACGGTATAATATGTGTATTTAACGATTAACTATTTTCGAGCAAATGATAATTATATATTTTATTTTAGTATGAGTTAAGACCAATATTTTATCTTTAGCAGAAAGACAAATACATTGTTATTTTTATTGTCTTTTAATGTTAATATACAAGAAAACAATCCCGAATATCTCATCATATAAATAGATAGTAATATATAACTCATTAAATAGCATTTTTCTTTCTAACCACGTTAACTTAGACGTAATATTTTGAACTGTATCGTCCTGAAATAGATCTTATATTCGTTTAACTTGTATTACACGATTCATAAGTTACGAACTCATTATACGAATGAGTCAAGCCGGGAAAATCCATTGCCAAAGTTTCTTAGAACAAAGAACGAAACAGGGAAAGCGGAAGAGGCGACAAAATTTTTGTTGATTTATTGTGTAAATGTATGAAAGTAGTGAAAGAAATAACCGCTTGCACGAGTACCTGAAATTTTTTTTAAGTTTCGTAAGTTTACGTTTCTCGAACAATTTTGTAATGTTCATTTGTTCCAAAAAAAGCAAAGTTGGAAAATTAATTAACTTTACATTTTTTGCCTTTGAAACCGAGACGTCCTTCATTGCTAGCTTTAGGAGGAAGCTTAAAAGCACTTAGCGAGTTGTGGAGAGAGTTTTTCTTGGAGTTTCTCTATGAGACAAAAATGTAATGAAGATATCTGCAATAGAATCAGAAATAGATAGTTGTACAAAGATCTTGACTACTCTGATATGTGATGATCTTTTTCATGCCGAAAACGATTGCGCGACATATGATTATGATGATCCAAAACCATGCGTATAATTAAGACATTAATATTCAAAAATACCATATTAAACTTTGTATAAAAGTATTGTGTAGTATGCATGCAATAAAAACATTGTTGGACATCTAAATAATAAATATAAAGGATTTAAAAAAGTATCCTTTTTATGCGCGTCAGCTGTTTGTCTATACGATCGGGTGATTCCGATTACAGCCGAAGATAACCGAGGCATGCACGAATGAAATTGCGCCAGAAAATGGCGGCACAACATTCACCGTACCACAGCTGTTGTATTTTTTACGGTTGTTGTTTAATTCTATGTAAAAAAGCGCATGACAAAATAGAATAAAATTAAGGCTTTAATTCTATCTTTTGAAGAGGAAAACCGGAAAACGTGGCTCATCAATTGCTTTGGGCACTAAGAAAACGTTCAATAATAGTTATCTACGAAAATAAAAGTGTATAAATCTGAGAATAGAAAATGTAAGTATTAATCTTCACGTACCAATAGAAAGAGCATGAGTTATATATAGGTTATAGGTATATATATATATATATATATAGGTTACCTTTAAAATGTTTGAGTGTGTAAGTTTGTTATCGTGTTTTTTTTTTAAACGCGTTAGTAA
>DWHP01006066.1:0-11595 GCA_018247895.1 Parnassius honrathi | reverse complement strand
GGTAATTAAACGCGATAAAATCCGTAAATTATAGTTTTATTCAATGTGTAGTGTTCGCGTAAATTTAAGAAATCATTTTTAGAGGTTATTTTAGCCCTCCTCTTTTAAGTGCCGATGCCGGGGATTTCGATGCTGGCTGAGGCTTCATGGAGAGTGCGCTGAAATTGAAAAAATACGACAAAGGAGTTCCTTTTAATGGTAAACGCGCAAACCTGTATTTTCTGATGTTTAAATTAGACTAGAGTCGTCCCCAATCCGATATTACGCATAATAAGGACTCAACTTTAGGTTAGTTCCAATACTCCATGAAGTATTCCCGAAAACACGACCACGAGAGCGGAGCTTCACGCTCTGCAAGAAAACTGATGATCGAATTGCACTTTTCCTCGGGAAGCTTATAGGATGGAAGCTTCTAAAGAAGCGGTTTAAAGCAAAGCCCATCGAAGATTTTCGCAGAATTATGCCAAATACACGTGTGTAATCTCTGCCTACTCCCAGGTGTACAGGTGACATATACAACAGTATATTTCAATGTCTAGTTTTCTTGTGATTGTTAAGTCGATTGTTGATCACGAAGTTTCGGGTTGCAATCCCAGGTCGGGCCATAATCAGTTATTAGGTTTTTCTGTCAAAAAATTCTCAGTAGCAGCCCCTTTCGAGGCACGGAGGTGAACTTCCTAACTTTTTCGGAAGTTCACCCCCGTGCCTCGGAAAGCAAAGCCGTTGGTCCAGTGCATGATCTCTCTCCGGCCATGCGTAGAGAGTACACCTGTGTTTGCGCTGTCTTGACGTTAAAAAATATTAAAACATTCAGTTAAAATAATGCAGTGGTACCTTTCATTATATTTGCAGTGAAAATAATATATTTGCAAAGATAACGATATGAGTTTATTAAACGTTTTCCCAGGGCGGGTATAAGTAATTGGTTTGTTTTCGTTATAACTTTTATTATATTTAGAGAATTTGCAGAAATCTACAAGTTACAAAATAGTCCCAAATGATGAATTAAGTTAAACAAATAGGGAAGGCCCAGTGGAACTGATTTTCAATAGGGCTGCCTAAATTGCAATGAAGACCTATAGCAATCAATTGTCAGATAAAAGTTATCCATCAAATAAATTATAACCAAACTGAACAAAAAAGTGAAACTATTTGATTCCTACAACATTAATTTTTTTATGTTGTATTTGATCTCACGAATGAATTTCGTCTGCGGATCAAAAAATCAGCGCTTAGTGAAATTATTTGATATTTTCCCTCTATTGTTTATAAGAAACTTTTGACCGTATTAGAAACCGGCACGTTTCATTTAATGATAAAAATCACCATTTACGAAAAACCCATTATTCTGGATGCGGTAGGATCTGTTGTGTTTGTTTGTGTGGGGCTTCGGCCGGGTGATTCGATGATTTCAACAACAGTGCCGCCTACTGGTTCCAATTGTTAATCTAAACCATACAAGAGCCGATTCAAAAAAGTACACAAAAAACCTCAAAATCGTTCGAGCCATTTTCGAGTTTTAGTTTTTTTGGACCAACGCACAGCTATTGATTTTTATATACAATAAGATAAATTATCATATAATACTTATTGAAAGTGTTTTTTTATTTATCACTAGTTCTGAAAATACCTCTGCCCTGAACAGAACAAGCAAGGAAACCTAGCGGGATTTGTAAACATATATCACTATTACAAAGATTTTGCAACAATTTACAGGTACTTTACAGATTTTTAAATGAATTTTCATAGAGGCCATTTCCAGAGGCTATTTTCATTCAAGTATTCTTTGAAATTATAATAACTTTTTGTACAATTTTTCTTTAATAAAACGTTTAAACTTGTTGACAAATTTTGTTCCGGCAAAAGTTATTCTGTCCTTTCTGGTTGGTAAAGCGATGAGTTTCATTTTCACACACACAAACACACACTTTTATATAGATTTAAAATATGTAAAAGGTATAGCTAAATCCTTTTTACGAGTAATAGAAACACCACAATCATTACGACAATAAACTTTAAAAAAAAACACAACCCTTCTTTTTTTCTCTTCCGTAAGCGGATAAAAAGTTGCCTATATGTTATACGCCATCATTTACTGCCTACCCACCACTTTGAAGATTCACGCAAAACCATGGAAGTCCTTTTAGTAGTTTTTGCGTGAATCGCGAAATATATTAAAGGTAATATTAAAACCAATTAGCTTAGATGCAAATAATATAAAAATATATACCTTAGGGCGCAATAACACTTTGTCGTTGTCTTTGTCGCCCTTATTCGGGTGCACGAAAGACGTTACTCGAATTCGGGCACCCGATGCGTTATTTACATAGTTTTACTCGTCATTGAAGTTATCTCTGTGATGCAATAAAAACAAAAGCTGGAATAGATTGTACGAAGACGGGAGTACTCGACTCCGTTAATTTATACTTAGTCGTTTGTCCGAATTCCATAGGCAATCGAATAAGAGCTAACGACCAACTGTAATTGCGCCATTACCTAGTTAAAAGGTTTTATTAGTTGCTCTTCTAATTACACGTCATTAAATTTTATTACGTGAATTGTAGCTTGTTGTAGTTGTAGCTTAATTCTTAACATATTTAATATTTATATTTTTTGATTTTGGTCTATATTTCCAAAACATATTTCTTTTAACGGCCCTGTTTAGAATAAGACTAAAAGTGTAATTACTTTTTAGAATCCGTTCTAATGGTTTTATCGGGCTCTGTGGATGTTTTAAACAACTAAGACAATAGAAACGACGTCGTTGTGAAAGAAATTAAGTGTTTAAGAACAAAAAACTAAGTAATTTTTACATTAACTTTTATTTAAACATCTCATCCCCCTCTACAGCCCATAGCAATTTCGGGTTGACTGCGAGACAAAGTCAAGAGCAAATAAATGAATGCTCTTTTCTATTATGGTTTTTTGTTTGACAAAATTGTAACTAAAATTGTAAGTGAAGAACTGAAAATCGATTGGAAGTAAGGTTTTCAGATAAAAGCAAGTATTGGGCGTATACATCTCTTTTAATCAATACCCATGTCGACATGCGGCACAGTTTGGTTTGCTTTGGCACGGCATGGTTTGTAAGTGTATATCTATAATATAGAAAATGGTAAAGGTGCTAATATTGTACTGAAATTCAATTTGTTATATTTATTGCCCTTTACGTTGACAATTTATCACTTATGCACCGCGTATTTGAAATATTGTTGATAGTTTTCGATTCAGAATAAACTCGTTGAAACCATTTTTCACATCCGTACCGTCGAACTTTAGAGCGACGTGTAATTTGTATTTGTAAAAAAATCCAACGACGGTCATTCATATATCTTCATTTTGCTTGTAGTTTAATCGCAATAGTAAAGAAATTTGGATATTGATTTTTTTTATTAAAGGCCTTTTGCATTTCACTGTGTCACACAGGCCACATGTATGGCACTTTTATTAATCCTTTTATTAATTATTAATCCTCAACTTTACCATATATTTATTTCAAAATTAATGCTGAAATATTTTCGGCATAACGGAGGATCTTGCTGAGCCATTCGAGGCTATATTTCCCCTTAACATTTAGGAAAAAGGCACAACAAAAAGCGCAACAATAGGCATGTGCAAGGCACAAGGCACGCAACTGAACTATTAGATAAGATGCAAAAGCAACGTAAATAAATGTAGAATTAAGCAGGTATTTCTTTGTTTTATAATATACAGACACAGTATACTTCATAAGAATGGTGTGGTATGTACATCGACATAGAATTCTACTTACATTTAAAAGTTATTATTTTCGTTTTATTTTAAAAGTGCAAACTGTTTTGCTTTTTTTGATCGAAGGTGGTATATTATTCAAACACTTTGTGGCAGCGTACCAAAAGCTACCACGAAACGTGGCCGTTCTACGTCTTCAATAACAAACACACACAAAATAAATGGTACAATAACAGTTTCCCGCGAGAGACGTTGCGAGAATCTGAGCCTCTCATATAAGTATTTCGGTTGTTCATTTTGTAATATTTTATAAAGTAAACAACTGTAATGAACTAATCTACGAGATTTCGTATAAATAAGTTTGCCCTGATTGAAAAACGGTGTCACATGGCCTCTACGAGGAATTTTTTGCGATTGCAGAAATTAGCGCACGCATTTTGTACTCGTTGCTTAACAAGTTTTGTTCGCGTAAGCATACAATCTCTCATGAAAATATCAGCATAATTTAGTTTCGAGAGTATTAATGATGAAAGTTGAACCCTTAATTCTTCTTAAATTACATTTTTAATCTGTAAAATCTATTTTTCACCGTATGTGTAACATGATTTTCAAACCTTAGTCTACTGTTCACAATAATACCTAAGTTACCAACTTCAGATACCACCTCAATATCGTCGCCACCAACAACAACTTTGGGCTTATGAGCATTCGTTCGCTCTATTAACTTCTTTGACTCCAAAATCATGAACTTGGTTTTATTTAGATTTGAGTTTGAGTTCATTATTATTTGTCCTTTCAGCGGTCATCCTTAACTCCCAATTCAGTTGGTTAACAGCGTCCTTTGTATCACCCGGCCTAAATGATACGTAGACTTGAAGGTCGTTGGCGTATAAATGATACTGGCAATATTTGAAACAGCCTGTAATATCAGTACTGTAGAGGATAAACAGTAAATAACCTAAAATTGACCCTTGTGGAACGCCACGAGTAACAAGAAACGCAGCAAAAACATGTTGGTACCATTTTTATTTCGAAGCCTGACTCGCTGTGTATGACCACTCAAATAACTTTCGAACCACTTTAATGCGTTACAGCTAAAACCATAATACACTGACTTCGACAGAAGTAGAGTAGTATTTATTGTATTGAAAGGTAAAGGTAAGGTGTAGCCTCTCCTTTATCCTGCTTTGTTAGAATGTCATCGAGAACACTCAATAGCGCTGTAACCGTGCTAAGTCCAGCCATAAAACCAGATTGTTTAAGAGATAAAATGTTGTTCTGATTTAGAAATTCTACTAATTGCATATAAATAGCCTCTTCAGTATACCTATGGGTCGAAGATTATTTAGTTCTACAGAATGATTATTTTTTAATACTGGATTTATAACAATTTCCTTCCAGATGTCTGCGAAACCACTGTGTGTATAGACGTATTAATAATGGTGGTTATTGTATTCAAAGTCGGTGGCAATGTTAAGAGAACGATATCTTTAGTAATACCATCAACACCCATATCATTGGTGGAAATATTTTTCAGAACTTCTGATACTAAATTTTTGACTACTAAAGTAGTTTTTGCGTGAATCTTGAATATAAAGAGTCTGTTTTTATATTCAGATTCTTTATATTCAGACAGACAAAAATTCAATAAATCACTAATTTAGCATAAGAACCTTTTATTACGTTCCTTGGAATTGTTTTTTCCAGTAAATACTATATTTACATACACAACTTTTCTACAGATTTATTACATGTATAGATATATGTATACATTATTAAATTACTAATTAAAAAAACCGACCAGTATCGTCTGTCGGCAGCAGTAGATATACCCTAGTAATGCCATAAGGCGATACCAGTCGGTCGGTAAGAAGTAGAAATAAACAAAACGATTTGTAAAAAAGTGGTTGATACTGCAGGCCATCCCTGAAACATCCTGCTATAATTTCAATATCAAAACGCTCCAAATTGCACTTATTAATACTTTTTTATTTTTTTAAAATTGAATATAATTTCAAGAACTAATCTACTGACTCTGATGTGATTTACGGCAATCGACGCATTTTTTTTAGTTTGAAAATGACTATTACAAAACGGTTTATTTGACGGAATGTTTTCAAGCTATATAAAAAATCAAAATTCACATAAAATCTGAGTTCCGCAAGGTTCTTTCAGATGCTCTAAACCTCTTTTTAAACGGATACACCGTTACAAAGTTATAAGATGTTTACACACACACACACACACACACACACACACACATGCACGAATTAAGTTGACGATAACGACATTATTTAAAAAAATAATTTATTTATACAAAGTAGTAGCGTTACAACTTATAATTACTTCCAAAACTAATATCCGTCTTACAGTTAACTTAGCCTGGTATTTATATTAAAATATATCTTACTAAGCAACCCGTGCGGTAACGCACGGCTTAATTCTTTGGAGTGCTTGTGAAGCAGACATTAGAGGAGTCATCACTCTTAACACGCGCACGTACCAATAATGGACCTACTCGCATCTGTTTCCGGCATGCGTGCGAATATAGCGTTAAAATCTGCTGAAAACACGAGTCACAATTGCTGGCTCTGAGGTCGGAAGTCTTAAAGTAATGAAGCCAAAGACCTCGACGTTGATGGCGTGTAGACTTGTACAGACAGAGAGCTGGTGCAGAATTAATGACTGGCAAGAGATTTCAGCACAATTTCAGTTCGTATTTGCGCTCGTCTCAACATAACTCGTCCACACGGCGCTCCGAGCACACTACGTGACCTTTTGTGTTCATTCGTAAAATCAACAAATTACAGATCACTCCAAGTGCGACTTGTAATGCTCGTAGTGTTCTCACGAAATGCACGGTTTGCGCGCGCACGGCGTCCAAGTTTAGGAAAATGAGTTACAGAGTATGTTACATTGCATGACGTATTACATTAATGTGGACCGAATATTCTTTCATTGCGTGTTACCTTACATGTTACTTTTCGTTAGTCTATACGTTGCATAAAGACTCAGTATCTCTGATACATTTATGTAATAATCTTTAAAATTGCAACTAATTTGAAAAATGAGTGCTTATATCGCGTACATATATTTTTTTCACAAGCGCTATGATACGAATTTTATAGTAGTCTCCAACATTAATAAAAATGAAAAAATATATCAAAGTTAAAAAAATGTTAAAGTTACAGCCTATAAACGGCCCACTGCTAGGCATAGGCCTCCTCGTATATCTGAGACGGTTTTAGGGTAAGAAAGTATACGCCTCGCTGCCCCAATGCGCGTGGGCTAACATCGCATGTCAACATGTCACAAATTTATTTTTCTTTATTTCCTAGACATGCAGGTTTCCTCAATATGTTTTCTTTCACCACCGAGCACGTAGTAAATCAGACCTTAAAATTACAGTTACAAGTTTCGTTGAATCCGGTGGGGATCGAACCCGGAAAATCGTGGTGGCAAAATCAAAATTTTAGTAAAATTTTATTAAGACCAGACTAAATAGTAAATCAATAATTTAACTAGAAAACCCGTTAAGGCACAGCGCAAAGAAGTTTTAAATCACAAAAGTTGAATCGAAATGAAAGATTAAACTTTCTAAGTTTCAGTTGACAGCCTCATCCTTTTGTCTTATTTCTTCCACACCGTTAATTATTTATCGAGTATTACTCTTGAAACTGATGAGCACAAATTATAGACATTATTTAATTAAACAAAAGCTAATCGATTTAAAAAATTATAACAATTAAATTTTATAGAGTCACTCCTGCAATCTCCGATGGGGTAGGTAGTGTCGAAAAAATCATCTTGCTAATCGAACCACGTACAACTAAGTGGTAGCTACAGACTTTATTTATGAGAGTGTGCGCAGGAATTGGATAACTTAATTACTCCCTCTTCCTTCAACCGTTGGACAACCAGACGCTGGGCCAGTCTCCAAACTTTCGTTGTCAAATTACCACGCATTCAAACTAAATGGCTTGTTACGTCCTTCGTCATGTTTACAGCAAAAGATTGGAATAAGTTTCCAGCATCCGCCTTTCCATCCTTGTGGGTTTACAATGTGGTACATACAAAAACAGTGTTACAATGTGGGTTTTTCAAGGCAAGAATGAATAGAAAGAAAGAGAGAAATGCATTTATTTTAGTTTAAGTATGTAGAACAAAATATAAAAATGTAATTATAGACAAAAAGATAAATATAAGTAATATCCAAATTCACAAATTTAAGAAAATACGTTTAAAAATACCCTGTGCTGCAGCATAAAACCGCGAAAATTACCGGTCTTAGTAATAGCACTGGTTTTTAGTTCGGGCCATACCCCGAGGAACACGATTTGTTAAGTCAGCGTGCTTTACCATATTCAGCTGCATCACCACCCACCATCAGGTGTGATAGTAGCCAAGTGCTGGCTAAGAATAATAAAACAAAGCTAGCCTAGGGCATATACAATCACAAATCCAATAATACATTAGTTGCCTATACATCGAACATAATACACGTCCTAGACTAAGATGGACGATATACGAGTATATTATATTATTATTGTTGCGCACCATGATAAATGCAAGGCACTAGCGCCATCCAGTATCGAGTAGCAGAACTAGGAGAGTTTTTTAGAAAATTCTATACTAGAACTTTCTACACCTATTCAGTTGGGACCGGTACGTACTCGAATATCCCAGATGTTTCAGTACAAGTGGGCCTATGTAAGGCCGATTAGGATTATGACTGAGTCATATTGAATTGGAAATTCAAGCGAAGACTTCGAAGTGATATAACTACGAATTGAGTTTTATTATTTGTGTGTTTTAAGTTGTAATTGGCGATCGGTAATCAAAGAGTCAATTTTGGTAATTCAATCAGCAATAGTTCAATTTTATTATCACGAACCAGAAACTCATAACAATATTATATTATTTTGAGTACAAAGGCAAATAACCTCGACAAAAATAAGAATTATATTCCTGTTGGTTGTATCCTGTCAGAGCGTGGTCTGGGGTCCGGACGTGGTCCGGGGTCCGGACCAATCGCTTAGAGAATACTAGCGTAATATAGCAACTTAATGCTGCTCTGTTTAGTCCTAAGGGGTGACAATGTATCTGCATTTTGATTCTAATCAAGTATAAATGTTGATAGATCTCTATGGACCATAGCATCCACTCACTATCAGGTGGAGTGTGTGCTCGTTCGACACCTTTATTCTATATAAAAAAGAATAGTTCATTAGTATTTTAAAATAGACGTACATTTCAATTCGGTAATCTATTGTTGTTGCACTCAAGTGTGAACTTTGCTTCGTAACTACTCATAAATTTCATTTCTATACGTGGTAGAGCCACGCCGCTGCTATATTATGGTTGTAGTACCAATATATTGTCTCGAACGTGGAAAGACCACGCTCTTCCACAACATCAGCTTAAAATAGCAGCTTAATACTGTTGTGGTTCGTATAGTAGAGGTGAAGAAATCCTCTATTACAGGTAAATGTAGATGTCTGTGGATCACAGCACTCAGTTACCATCAGGTGGACTGTGTACTCGTTTGTCACCCTTATTCTATATAAAAATTGGTTACCTTGCAGGCCATCCCTGGAACTTCCAGCTAATTTCAAATACAAAGCGTTGCAAATTTCACCAAATTACGTTGCGAAATCTTGAAGTTATGTTAAAAAAAAACGTTTTTTTCGAATTCTTTCTCGTATGTTATCTCACGAACGAATGAACCGATTTCTATTTTCCAAATGGCATTCGACGCCATTTTTTGAGGTTAAGAGCTAAGAGCTTTTGAAATCAATGGATAAAGCCGTTTAAAAGATTGTAGCATAAAACAGTTTTTCAAAATTAAATATTAATTTTGAAAATTTTCAATTTTCTTAGCGGGAAGTTAAAAACTGGTGTAAAAATAAATAGTATCGCGTTTGTTCGTATTTCGATCATTTAATGGGTTAAATGATTTTGTATTGAGAAATCATATTCGTATTTCTATTTTATTGTATCTGCCTTATTGGTAATTTACACACGTTTTCTTCCACTTCGCATTATGTCACAAACCAAAATGTACAAATCAAAATTCTGATTCGTTTCTACCCCTTAGGACTAAGATGGAATGCCTCGTTTTCATTAAAAATAGTCTCCGGTTTTCTACACTCACCAAAATAAATACAGTAGCACTAAGCTGCTGTTTTACGCTGGTTTTCTTTCAGGTGAGTCGGTGGACTCGTTCGTCTCCTCTTTTATAAAAAAAGTAACTATGATAATATCCTAATTCCCTTTATTTTTCTTATAAGAAATAATACTTTTAGATAATATTTTGATATGTTATCCTAACCGAAGTAACTTAAATTAAAAAAATTATACCCCCAAAAAATGACGATCTTCTAACTGCTGAAAAGATTTTCTTCAAATATAGGTTAGAACACTCTCGATTAAGTCATCTTTCAAACAAAAAATACTAAATCTAAATTATGATTTCTTATACTTACTCGAACACTACACGTTAAATGAAACTATTTTTACGGATTTTATCGCATTTAATTTAACTTTTTAATTTCCGACATTTACACCACCTATGATAACGGGGGTGTTACTTATGTGTTTGACGTCGTAATGTCATAGCCCAGTTATTCTTAGTTTTTGATATAATTATTTATTGTTTTTATTTTATTTTTGCACAGATTAGACCATAAATTAATAACAAAAACTGAAGGTAGCCGGAATAACTATGACGTTGGGATGTTAAACACGTCAGTCCCATCCGTAAACATGGGTGCTTTCGCAAAGCACGCGAAACCACGGGAATTAAATTTTTTAATTAAACGTGATAAAATGCGTAAAATTTGGTTTGATTTAATAAATAAAAATTTACTGATGTATTTGGAAGCTACGATGCCACGGACAGACGCACATATACATTGATACACAGATAGTTACATTAAACATATAACATCTCTCTACCTCGTCACCATGTAAGATATTTGTAACATTTCTTATCATTAGCACAAGTTGTACAAAATAATTCATTTTACGTGTCATAAAAGGATTGCTTCTTTCAGTACACTGGGCGTTATTTGGAAGAAAAAATAATCTACAACTTATTATATTGCTCTTTTGTAGAAATACCAAAGCAATTTGTCAGTACACGATTCACTGCTTGATATATCCTCTCAAATTCTGTTCACCCAATTACGGAGCTTGTTACACTGAAAAATGCCCGAGTAAAGCTCAGCATGCATATATTTCATACGAAAGCTATAAATCGTCCGGAAACTATGTAATATCTCCTTCATTAAGTTCGAATTCAGGCAGAAAGTTTTATACCCCCGCTTGACTGTTGTTTATTTTACGGTGTAATGTTGTACCTGCGTTATTTATAAATCGTTTTTTTTTAGGTATACATAATATTGTTACGAGTTTAGGGCTCGTGACAATAAAAACTGCCCATTGAGTACCCAAAATCGACGCTTAAATTACTGAACACCAATTAAAACTTAAATCACACGTATAATTATTAACACACTTTCACTTTATTTCGCTCCGAAGCTTCGCTTGTATCACCAAATTCAATACTCCACGATCGCGACTCTAAGCGGCTTTAAATAGCCTTTTTCCACCGAAAAATCGCTAATGTTCCAGTTAATACCGGTCCCTACCGACTAAATGCAGAAAGTTCGAGTGTGAACCTTTCCAGAACGCCCAACTCTTCTATCTGATTCTAGATGGCGCTGTTGAGAGAGTTCCGGAAAGATCTTAACACTCCTATTTCTGATACTTGATATCAGATGGCGCTAGTGCCATCAACTGTGGCGCACAAAAATATTAATTTACTTCCTTCTCCCGTGATTTTGCTCGCGCAAATTTTTCTTTACCGCATTTATGTTCTCA
>DWHP01006065.1:0-11596 GCA_018247895.1 Parnassius honrathi | reverse complement strand
GATGCCCCCTTATATAGAAATTGATTATTAATTATTAATAATAATAATGGGCCGTGTTATCGTGCCAAGAACGCTGGCTGCGTTTCCTTTAATTCTTATCACCAGCAGCGACGACCAGTCGCGGATAGAGTACCTTTATATGTAAGATTTTCGTCGTCTCTACAGAATTATTTCTGTAGTTTTTACAATTAGATGTTACTTTACCTCTGCCCAATGAGACCAAAGTCATACCGTCGGGTCTCTTAGCATCGTCTCTAAATGTTCAACGAGGCTCTAAAACCGTGGGAACCAGTGGCGGATAATTCCTAAGGAAAACTAGGCAGGTTAAGCACCTGCCTAGTTTTCTTTAAGAACTATCCATTATCCGCCATATAAATTTAATTAGCGTACACTGTTTAAAAGAGAGCGGAGGTTTTAAACAAAAAAATAGTCTGTTTGATTTCTTCTATATACTCGTGTCCTAATTATTTTGCAACTTGACTGACTCGTTGGTCTAGTGGTTTTAAACGCAACTGCTGATAATGAGGTCCCTGATTCAAATCCCGTGGTAAGGCCGAAAAAATCGGTTATTGAGTTTTTCCGTCAAGAAATTCTCAACAGATGCCCGGTATCAGGAAGTTGGCGGTGTCTTACCCACGTGTCTTAGAAAGTACGTAAAGCCGTTAATCATGCGCCAAATATCTCTACCGTCGTGTCCATTTACCGTCTACGAAGATAAGGGAATAGAGAGTGCACCTGTAGTTGCGCATATACTTGGCCACTATAATTACATGGTGGTTTACTTACATGATGCTTAGTTCGGGTTTAGGCCTGAACGACAATTCATAATGCTAAGTGCTAATAGTAAAGCATTACTCCGTTGACAAACGGAGAGCGTAATAATGTGTGTCAAGCAGACTGTGCGGTTCTGCACAAACTGGAAGACTCAGGTATATGCCTGTTTCCTGGATTTGTCAAAAGCCTTCGACTGCGCGTCTTACAGAATCCTATGACGGAAACAAAGACGGGAAAGGAGCTTAAGACCGGAGTTGGTTTCACATTTAGATGGGGTAACGCCTTAAGTGATCTCTACACAACCTAGAGTGCAGAATTAGACAGGGAAGGCTGACGTCACCCGTGCTGTTTAATCTTTATGTTAATAGACCGGTTGAGAGGTTTAGTAGCGCGAGTGTCGGTTGCTCGATTGACGGCGTGTCGAAGAATAATTTTAGTTACTCAGACGACATGGTTCTCTCATTAAGAATTTCTGAAGAATATGCCGAGGAGACTAGACTCAGCTACAACTCAAAAAAGAGTGAGTTTAGTGTCTTCAGAGGTAAAAACAAACCACATGACTTCAAACCACGTATCCAGCTATGTGAGACTACACTGAGATAAGTGGATGAGTTTGGGTACTTCGGACGTATTGTTTTTTTTATAGGAGAGGGAAAACGAGCATAAGGTTCACCTGATGTTATGTGACTACCACCGCCCATGAACAACTGCAACACTAGGGAATATGCAGGTGCGTTGCCGGCCTTTTAAAAAGAGTAAGCTATTTTTTTGAATGACCTTTGGTCGTATCGGTCTGGAAAAATCGCCGTAAACTATTCCACAAAGAATCGTACGCGGAAGAAAACTGCTAGTGAAACGTACAGTGGTGGTTCGTCAAGTATCCAGATGATGTCAATAGTATCGGGACTATATGGCTTACTACGTAGTGCGTTCGTGAAATTTGACAGCTGGGATTAATCCGAACAATTTCTCAGAGCACACCCCTTGATAGATGCGATGAAATACGCAAGGAGACACAACACCTCTTCGCAGCGTCGTTGAATCGAACCGATCGGAAACCACTCGGTAGTCGAAGATTCGTACCGTTCTGCGCTGGATGCGGTCAAGTGGAAGGAGCTGGCACTGGGGAGTCTTAGCTCAGGGATGGGAACAGTATTCAATGTGAGGCTCAACCAGCGCCTTGTAAAGTTGCAAGTGTTGTGTCGGCATGAAATACTGTCTCGCTCTGCTAAGCACGCCAAGCTTTTTAGAGGCCAATTTGGCCGCATCCTCCAAGTTACCACGAAACTGCACGTCACTCGATATGTCGACGCCGAGGATTCCAATACTGGCGGAGGCAACAAAGAGAGGGCCAAAAACTGAGTAGATACGAGAAAAGAGTTCTGTTTAGATTAACGCACAAACTTGTGTCATCTGAGGGTTAAACTGGACTAAATTTAGTGGCCCCCAATCTGAGACTTTGTTCCGCAAAGACTCAACTTCGGACACAAGTTTGTCCCGGTACTCAGAAACGTTATCCCAAAAAATATTGGCACAGCCGGTGAACAGAACATCACCAGTGCTGTCATCCGCATAGCGATGAATGTTATCGCTTTGCAAAATATTGCTACGAGCACTAAAAACTGCCGATTGAATTACCAAAATTGACACTTTAATTACTGACAGCATTTAAAACTTAAGACATACTAATAATTAATTACACTTAAGTTCACTTTATTTTGCTCCGAAGTCTTCGCTTGTATCGCCAATTCAATACCGTCCCGGTCGCGCTTCTGACCGACGTTATATAGGACCTCTTCCACCGAAAATATCTAGAATGTTCGAATAGAATTTTGAAAGTTCTAGCAAAGAATCCTCCAGAAAGCCCTCGCCTCTCGACACTAGATGGTGCTAGTGAGAAAGTTCTAGAAAGATCTTGACGCTTCTATTTCTGCTACTTGATACTGGATGGCGCTAATAATCACCCGTCATATACCGGGCATTAATTATGGCGCGCAATAATATCACTGATATGCAGAAGAACAGCGTTAGCGATAGCACGCAGCCTTGTGAAACGCCAGCAATAATAGCCTTGTTATCAGAGCATGCACCGACTACAACGATCTTGATGCTCCGATCTGCAAGAAAACTAGTGACCCAATTGCACAATTTCTCATGAAGCCAATAGGAAAGGAACTCCGAAAGAAGCACTTTGTGCTAATTCAGATCGAAGAACTTGACAACATCCAAACTATTGGACTCTACTGCCTTCGCCCATCGATGAGTCAGGTAGACCAGAAGATGTCCAGCTGATAGATCTAGATGAAACCCGTATTGGCAATCACTAAGCAGCTGATGATCCTCAAGGTACCGCATGAACCGGTAGTTTATAATGGATTCCGTTATTTTCGAGAACAAGAAGGTGATGGCGATAGGTCTGTAGTTTGACGAATCTGAGGGTTCGCCTTTTTTAGGGATCAGGTGGATGTAAGCCGTCTTTCATGACCTGGGGACTACTCCTAGGAGATAGGAGTATCCGAAAAGACGCGTGGGAACCGTTGCCAACTCTGGAGCATACGTGTGCTCCAGAGTAGGACGTCCTCAGCACAATTGGGGGGAATACATCAGGCCCACTTGACTTGTAGATGTCCAGGGAGAGGATTGCTTTGCGAACCGAGCGCTGTGTGGACCGCACCGCTCACACCGCAGAATAGTCGGCGTCGTACTCCGCCCGTCATCGAGAGTCGAGTTGGACGCAAAGAAAGAGCCTAACAGATCTGCTTTTTCCTTTACGGCGTGGGCCAGTGAGTAATCCTCCCTGTGCAGAGATGGAAGAGATGGCTGATAGAAATTCCCTTGGACAGTCTTGGCGAGAGACTAGAATGCACGGGTTCCAAAAGAAAGGTGAACTAGTTTCTCGTCAATTCCGCCTATGTGCTCTGACTTTGCCTTTTTTTTATAGGATAGGGTGACAAACGAGCACACAGTCCACCTGATGGTAACTAGTCTACATCTATCCTCAATTACGAATTAAATCAATGCTATATTTCATATGGTGACTGTAGAGAACCGGAGACCCTTTATTACTGGTAACGAGGCATTCCATCTTAGTCCTCACGGGTGACAACGCATCTGCATTTTGATTCGCAAACGAGGATAGATGTAGATGTCTATGGGCCACAGCATCCACTTACCATCACGTGGACTGTGTACTCGTTTGTCATCCTATCCTATAAAAAAGGGTTGTCCTATGTACAGCAATGGACTTTCAATAGGCTGTAATGAATAAATGAATACTTGTCGTTAAATTTCAGAAAGGCCGTCTGCTGTTCAGTATCGATTACTAAAGCAATCAAGGTCAAAACTCGATACAAAGCGGTTGGCCATATGATAGCACGTAAAAGAGGTGACCTTGACGGCTTATGGTGATAAAAAAGGTTCATTTACACTGCGCTGCAACTGTTATTTTGAATGAAGAGAACCATTGTGAGAGGACACCGCGCCCACACGCCACCGCCGACCTGACAGGTGCTGCATTGTTATATGCAAATTACACTTTCACTCTCAAACTATATGAATTTTTGTGTGGCGCTATTACTTTTATAGATAAATTTAATAGGATTATGAAATCAAATTCATTAGTTATATATTATTTTAATTATTTTTAACTTACCGTATAGTGGAGATGTACGAATATCCACTACCCCATTATATCATGCCGTGGGTATAGAAGGCGACAGAGGGAAACAAATCAAGAGATGGACAGCAGAGTCCTCCAAATAACTAATTAAAAAAATGCAGTTAACGAGCACTCGCCAAGCATGGCAACTTTGGCAAATATCCCCCCTTTCAAGCAATTTTTGGGGCAGCCTTTCTTCAGCAGTGGACATTTATAGCATGTAACCTATTTTTAAATGTTTGTTGTAATAAATATTGTTGTTGACGTAATGCAGAACATTAAGCTAAAATATTACAATAATCAGACACATAACGGTACATATTTTTCTTTCAAATTTATAAATAAGGTGACCAGACACGACTAACAGGTATTAGTAACCCTACTTTGTGAAGTCATAGATCATAGTAACCAGTATTACTTGAAATCGAAGCACAGGAATCTAACAAATGGTTTGTTAATCGTCTTTGTTGTCGTTCTAATGTCTTGTAACGTGCGAAGTATCAAATTAAATGGATTCTTAAACCTTTCGAATTCGCTAATTTATGAATTCAAATTCACAAGGGTCAGGCCTGCAAATGGGAATCAATAGACCTTCTTTCAGCGCACATGAAGGTCAAAGGTATTTTATTGTGAGTCGATAGATAAACTTAGGGTTTAATGCCGGTTATTGTGGGAAGAGAAAACGTTTTTATTGCAAGCAATGATAACGAGATTTCTTTTTCTTCTCGCACATTTTTTGAGTACTATGAGATTCTTCGTGTTACAGAAATGTTTACGAGAGATTAATATTTATTTTTATAATAACCATATATTCCGAATCTTCTTTTGAAGATTGAATGAGTACAAATATTGCAGTGTTTCAAATATTTCGCTTTAAATATGTTATGAAAACATGAAGCAAAACGAGGTTCTTCTGCCTGTACTCAGTGACGTTGGTTGGTTCAGCTGCGTTCCACATACAACTGTTTGCCCACATTGACGGTCACGTAACGTATTAAATATGTTACTCTGTTCTACTTTCTATTAATATTCAGTAATTTTTGAAATTCGTAATAACTAACAGCTTTATGTAGAAATTGAGTGCCACTTAGGACATTATAATAGAAAAGCTTGTCACTACCACGCGCGTCTAATGCATAGCGCTCTTCGCTAGGACCATTTAGAATTGGCTATAGTCTAAGGTTTTTTTAATATATTGGTCTTTTATTACTTGGTTCTATGGCTTGTTTTTTGTCTAGGAATCCGTTTGAGTAAATTTCTTCAGTACTACTGCCGATAAATGGTGTTACAACTCCGTTTAAGTTCGGCTTTCTAAGGCTAAACTTATGTCTTTAAAAATGGAACAAGAGTTTGATATCGCATAAACGATAGGACTTAGGATGCTTTCATGATTGATTTAGTCCATGACTTACGTTTCTCAGAATCATACTCAGCTTGTAAGTAATGTAATATAATAACCCACTATATTATTAATAAGTAATAAATATGATGTAATTACCATCTCATGTTCAGATGATTCATAAGTTCGTAACTGTGAACTATGAACAATGCTTTTTGTAATTAAAATAAATGATACAAAAATTTTAACTGCAAACTATTGATAGAGCCTTATTGATCATAACATTTCTAAATATCATGTCATAAGATTTCTATTATAAGTGCCAATATTATCTTCTAATCTTACTGACGTACACTCTGAACATAACATGCACATAACATAACCGTGGCGCCAGAACAACCGCACTTTAGTAACTCTGATGATGCAACTGCAAAAAAGGTATTTACAACTAATTAAATCTACCCACGTAGAGTGGCGCAACCGACACGCCTCCGCTACGGACGTTTACAATTATTTTAATTAGAATAGAGATAGGATTAAAGGTTTATTTTTATTTTAAGTTTTTTGGTCTCGTTGTTTTCCATGACTAGCAATCAACATTTTTATTACAGATTTAGGCCAGATTGGACAAAAATCGTGTTTTAGACATAATTTCGATACTCAAAATTGATAGCTTATGAAATAGTATATACCTACTCGGAAAAATATGCACAGTTAAATAGCCGGGAAATACTTTATCGCTCGAGCTCTCGTTTTGTTAAGCGACACTCGGAAAGATATGGATTAGTAGATATTCTTTCACCATCACTGCACGATCAAAATCCAAAAATTAATTTTCCTCACATTAGAATAAGTCGGCCTTGTACACATATTTCATCATCACAAAAGATAATATGTATCTATATATTATGTAGTGTAAAATTTTTCTAATGTTGGCATTTATGGTCAGAATACAAGCGTAAAATATTAGCTTAATGCTGCTGTGTTTCGGATGGTGAGTGTAGAGAACCAGAGACCCTCCTTGCTAGGAACGGGGCATTCCATCTTAGTCCGCACGGGTGACAACGCACCTGCGAGGATAGTCATAGATGTCTATGAGCCACAGCAACCACTACATCAGGTGGACTGTGTGCTCGTTTGTCACCCTATCCTAAAAAAATGGTCGTATGCTAAATATTTTACTATTAAAATTAAAATATCTTATAACAAACTATCAATGTATAATAGCTTAAAATATTCAATTCAAATATTTTATAGTTTACAAACATTTTTTGCCTTTTTCAGTACTTCTAAGTCCACTTCCAATACACAGATCAACAAAGAATAATAGACAGAACACGACGTATATTTCCAATGACGCCGAAACCATGCTCAATTTATTGTAAGAAAACGCACTTACGCACTTAAGTGTGCCTAAAATAATTTTAACCAACATAGCAACAGTTGCTAGCCTGAGTAATGAACATGCCGAATACTTTTAGAAATGTGCCGATCGACATATATTTTTTAAAGAATCAGTCACTGCTGACCTGACTATACCCTGTCAATGCTTTTTTTGCGTTCATTACATCATCGCCAGTATGGTAAGTTTAGATAAGTACAATATTTATGGATGTATTTTCCGCAATCAGGTGATTCCAATATCTCCTTAGCAGCATAAATTATATTTAAGCATAGCATTTCGAGCAAAACTACATATTAACCGTTTTACTCCTGATCCCTTTATCACCCATATTCCTCGCTGCCTTATTATAAAGATTAAACAAACAATATAATTTAAAAACCGTATTATAAATAGTTAATTTCGGGATACAGGCTTTCCCATATAAATATAATGTATTAGCGATACCTAGCGATCACGGTGTTAGCGTAGGTGCGAGACGTTCGCACCTTCCAGACTGCTTCCTACTGCTGGATGCTGGTATTAATACTTTACATCTGGTATTTGAGATCCCATATATGTCGTAAGAGGCAACAAAGGGAAACAAACTAGGAGATGGCCAGCAACGTCTTCCTTAAAACATCTAGAAAAAAACTGCGATCGCCAAGCCGCCTGCCAAGCGGGGCTACCATGGCAAATATATATCTTAGAAGACATTCCATGGAGATGCATAAAAGTTAAATAGTTAAAGCTACACTAGCTACAGTCTTTATGTGCCCCACAGCTGGGCACAGGCCTCCTCTCATTTCTGAGAGGGTTTTAGGGCAAGGAAGTGTCCGCCGCGCTGTCCCAATGCGTGTTGGCGAACTTCACATGTCTTCGAAATATTTTTATTTCTAAGACATGCCGGTTTCCTCACGATGTTTTCCTTCGCCGTCGAACACGAGGTAAATCAGCACTTAAAATTGCAGTTAACAATTTCTATGGTGCCGGCTGGGATCGAACCCGGGTTGCTCGCGTACTGTGAAATGTACAGCGAGCGCTAACCATCTGAGCTACGATCGGTTGTCTGTTATTCAGTTACTGATCCGTTAAGATATGTTGACTGCTCTGGTTCTACTGCAGATATCCACAATACGAAGTCTATCACTCAGATGAACTTCAAACTAAGCCCTCTTTTTAGTATTACATCCTCTCTTACAATACTTATGGGAAGGGATGAGATGAGAATGACATCTTACGCTTTTACCACACGGCGATATTATGCGTTGAAAAAAAGAATATTACGTTATATAATAATTTAACAGTGGTAGAGCCATCCAGTACGAGCATCCATCCAAATTACTCTACTCCTGAGCGTGGATGCTCAGGCTGCCCCACGTATTCTGGGACGGGGGGCGAAATTCCGCTCGAGACTAAAACCTACTCGGGGCAAACGGAGCAATAAGTCAAAGGCGCCCTATGCTACCATGCTATCAGCCGATGGGGATAGGATGCGGTCTTTCTTTGCTAGGGTAGGATACCCTTGGGGCGGATTTGCTTCTCGCCGGACGATCCCAACGTTGTTGCTGATTCTGTCGCTGTTGCTGTACTTCAGGGTATGGAACTTTTAACATCAGGTGAACCGTATGCTCGTTTGCCCTCTCTTCTGTAAAAAAAATGGGGCAGAAACGCATCGTCGATAGTGAAAATTTTTTACACACCGCTGCATATGTTGTAAATAGAAATTTAAACAAGTTTGTAGTTACTAAAGAATTTTCTCATGATTTTGTTGGTGATATCTACCTGGCTGCACTCTCCCGCCACAGGTCTACAAGATAACAAAAGCATTTCTTGTTCTAACCTATCCATGCCATAAAACATACATGTAATAAAAGTTATGCAATTCAGTCTGAGAAATGCTCGAGTATAATATAGACTTAGTGTCTATCTATCTATATTGCAGTGTCGATTGCAAAATATAAACAATTTAATTTGACCTTTTAGGCGTAAATATAGGTTGTGGTTGTGATTTTTTTCTAGGACCCGCGTCTTGTCGCAATAAACAGGTCATATTCAGAATGTAATCCGTTTGTGAGGAGTAACAAAAATGCTTATAAAATTTTATAAAAATGGAATAATGAATAAGGCCGTTACAGATTCGGTGGGCTAGTCCCGCAAAACCAATTGACTGCATTTTAATTTGTTAATTTATGCATTCACACAAATATTATTAGGATTTGAACCCAGAATCTATTACTTATTAGTAAGGTCCGCTTCACAACTTACGACCTAAATTTTCATGTAGTGTAGATGTGAACCATATAATAAATGTGTTCAATTTTAACTTTAGTACATTTTTCTATCACGATTATAGATATAGAAAGTTTAAGCTGTCCTTCATCCTACTCTATTTGGTATCAAATGATATCCTCTATCAAATGATAATCTCATAACGAGTATTATAATATCAAAATGTGATCATTACAGTAGAGTGATTATCACATTTTGATATTATTATTTCGATTATAGTACATCCGCTTATAAAAAAAACTAGTCATTTATATGGTTCCAAATTATTGCTAGAATTCAAACCCGCGATGACTTAATTAAGCTTTCAGATGCGCCCAGCATGAAACCTGATAGCCGTCACCGTTTTTTGTAAAATAGTGTCAACGTCACTAACGTTAACGTTATTTTTTATAAACATTTTAAAACTATTGTATAAAATTCGATGGCTTTAATACTAATATGTGAACTCCTTGGCAAACTTAGACTACAGTGCCGTCTTGATTATTGAGTGTTTAATGTACTTTCCATCATCAAATGTTAGATTGCTTTGCTAGTTGACTCAATCATGGAAAAACTAATGAAGGAAATGCGATTTTCACGAAAGTGAACGATTGCCACGCGTGTTTCACCGCGTGCGCGTAACGAGCGCTCGTCAACACCTACCGATAGCATCGCTATGACTGGTTGGAAATTATTCCGAATCGTAATTACGACGATTATTCACGGCCGGCCGGGGGCGGCAGCCATTTTTCAACAGTCACCGTTCTTAATTATGAACCACGTTGGACGGCTGTCGAAGCTTTGAGCCGCGCCGTCACCTCGGGCCGACTTCTCTTTGCTATCCGTAAACTTCATTCGGGCGAAGGCGCCTATTCTGGACACATGAAAACGATACCCTGAAATAAAACCGTACGATTTTACTAGAACTTACGGATAATCTACAATTTACGGTATTTATATTGATTTATAAACTATAGAACTAACGCGGTCTTTTGAGTAGTTATTTTAAATCTAGTTGTGACTATAACTATAATTAACATATTAGTTATTTTACTTATTATACTCCGATTAGATTATCCTTCAACATTCTAAGTTTAATCGTCTCATTTTATTTCAATAAAACATAAAAATTCATGAGATAGGAATATGAAAATAAATGTCGAACGGCATTTCGAATGATGTAATAATTGCATTCCTTTGTCGCACCATTACTTGAGAGCTCAACTAGTGTTTATTTATCGTTTTCGACGGCTTAGAGAAGACAGATAGAATGTGATTTTTACCTCACGATGAGGGGTAAGGTAAAAAATCATTATATTTATAAAATTTATTCAACAAGTCTAAGAATTGTGCATTATACTTTGTATTTTATTTGTTTTTCGTATCTATTGTTTTTTTCCCCAATAAATATACAAAAGTATAAGAATCTTAACATTTTTGTTTTATCTTATTATAGTTTTACGTAACTTTATATTTACAAGTTTCTCACACAATTTCTCAAGAAAGTAAATTAAACATAATGAACAAGGTAATTGATATCTGGCTTTTAATAAAGAAATTTATGTACGCCCCATGAAATTATGTTTATTTTAGAAGTTCTACTTTAGAATGATTAAAATTACTATCGCGTCAGCTCGAAAAACGACTTCCAGATAATAATTGAAACCGCCGTCTGGTCACGACCATACCTCATATACTCGCGAACACAAGTTTACAGCTTCATATTTTTAAACAAATTAATTTAATATAGGATGTGAAATAATATATTAGAAAAAAAATCGTTCAATATTTTTAAGTCTTTTTAATCCACTGATGAACAAAATCCTTTTCAAAAATGCGCATGTTACAAAAGAACTTGTACTAATGATGCTCTTTCCCTGTATATGAAAATTGGGTTTGGCGTTTTTGGATAAATTTGCTGCCGTCTGTCGATCGCCGCATCGCGTCGATCGAGGTGAGTTTGGCGCTGGGAGAACATTGGCATACCTAAGCTTACACGCCAATATTTTTGTGTAAAATTCCGGTGTGCATGAATTCGTAAGTCTTCTCCTTCTAAACGGCATGACCAATTTTAATGAAATTTGTATGGGATACAGATACAGAGCCGTGGTAGCTCAGATGGTTAACACTCGCTGTAAATATAACAGAACGCGAGTAACCCGGGTTCGATCCC